>LGAG01000101.1:796153-817849 GCA_001278395.1 Lerema accius
GTTCTTTGGGTGGGATTGGGCAGTTACCTATATCTTCAAATGAAGTGACTCATATAATAATGATCGAACTTCACTTGGAAGATCGTTTGATCATATATTATATTACGTCACTTCATTTTTCAGATATAGTATTATTAATAGTTTTAACTAGGTAGATATTTAGAGAATGAAGTTTTATTTTGCTCATAGTATAAAGTAAATAAAAGCGTTTTTTGTAAACTAAATGATTTTAATTTCCAAAAGAAACAATAATCTTATGCCTATAATCACAATGTTAATTTATAATTAATTGTTACGGCGGAAAAACAACGGATTTGGCGAAATCACTTTCAATTGTATTTACGATAGGTCTGTTATAAAAACGAGCGAAGCTACTAGACTTTGTCGTCCAACCCGCTGTTTTCCTGATGATGTCTACGCTGAGTCCCGCGGAACTCGCGGCGGAGGTGGAAGCGTGGCGCGTGCTATGCGCGCTAAACACGCGGGTGTCTATGCCGCTTTCCGTCAACACCGACTTAATCCAACGACTGATAGATTGAGCTGTAGCAACCTTATGTGGCCGTTTTATTGTCAGTAACAGATTTCCTACATTCGAAGCTCTCAAACCTTTCGTAATAGAAATATAGTCTTTGAGAACTGAAGCAGGACAGATTTTTGGGTTTTCCGAAAAAAACGGTAAGAATAGTACCGGCTGATCGCGGCCGGGTGCTGTGGTTTTGATTGGATCCAATATCACTATCTTAATACCGTTGTCTAACATTGTAATATTTTCTAGTTTTATTAGTGACAGAGTTTGAACTCTATGTGCGGTGCACAGAGCTAGGAGTATCACAAGCTTCTTAGTGATATTTTCTATATTTAATTCAGTATTTGGATACCAATTAGAAATGTAGTTGAGGACTACTTGTGGGTCCCATGTTGAAGTGTATTTGGGATAGTTGGGTTTCATTTTGTATGCACCTTTGAGAAGGCGCTTAATGCGATCATCTGATCCGATTATGTCTCCTAGTAGGAGCGATAGGGCTGATCTATGGCTGTTTAAGGTCCCATAAGAGCATCCTCTATTAAATCGCTCTGTCAGAAAAGATAGTACTAATGATATTGAATAATTGTAAATGTTTGTCTTATTAGACTCACAAAACTGCCACCAAAGGTTGAACGTGACGTTGTATTGCTTGAGGGTGTTGTCGGACAGTGACGCTAGCATTAGTTCGAGTGCGGCCGGCGGGACGCCGCGGCGCGTGAATGCTGTCCGCAGAGTTTCGCGGCACCCAGGGTAAGGCTGGCGTGCAGGGGGTGATGTTCCCTGAAATGAGACCGCAGTAGACACTTACTAGGATTGAACAAATGTATTCTAGTAACTAGTAAATTTTGTAACAGAGGATACCACGGCTGTGACGGCCAGTGTGGGAAAACTAAAATGCCAGTGGCTTCATCGTCGATAATTTTCCGCAAACACTTTAAAATCAAAGAAAATGGAGGGAATGCATAAAAGTATTT
This sequence comes from Lerema accius, assembly GCA_001278395.1. Taxonomy (NCBI): domain Eukaryota; kingdom Metazoa; phylum Arthropoda; class Insecta; order Lepidoptera; family Hesperiidae; genus Lerema; species Lerema accius. Next base: position 797,654 of record LGAG01000101.1, read on the forward strand.
CTGTTTCCAATTTACGGTAAAGGCATCGACAGCGATGGCGTCTGGATCCTGTTTCCAGGAAATGAAAGAGCTACATTTGGCATTGCTGCGAGAGGCAAATAAATCGATTTCGGGATGTCCGAAAAGGTTTATTATTTCCTGAAAGGCGTTATCAGATAATTCCCATTCAGTATCTGGATTTATCTTTCTAGATTCTGCATCGGCACGATTGTATTTGGTGTTGACGTAAGAAGCAAAAAGTTCCATATTTCGACTCTCGCACCATTGCCAAATTTCTCTAGTAAGTATTGTCAAATGGGGGAATTGTATGCCGCCCATTCTGTTAATATAACTTATCGCAGTAGTGTTATCAACACGCAGTAATATTGCACAGTTAGATTCGTTGTTAATCAAGCTTTTAATACCGAGAAATATTGCTAATAATTCGAGATAATTAATATGATATTGTTTTTCTACCTCCTTCCACCTACCATTAACTTTTTTATCACCGCAGACCGCTCCCCATCCTGTCAAGGAAGCGTCTGTGTATATTTCATATCTATATTCAATTTTCTTTAAGCTACGGAATGTTGTGAAGATATTATCTCTCCACCAATTTAAGTCTTCTAAGACAACGTTTGGAATTTTGATTTTAGCATCATAATCATCGTTATTTTCTTGTAAAAAGATAAATTTTTGCCTTTCTAAAATTTTTGTATACAGAAATCCATACTTAGTTGCGGGACAGGCCGCTATAAGTACACCAATTAATTTAGCAAATTCGCGGATAGTACATCTTGGTAAAAAAGAGAATTTCTGGACTAATTGTGCAATATTGTTACGTTTTTCTAACGGTAAGGACATGGTAAACTCCTGGGAGTTATATATAAAACCTAGAAACTTCTTAGTTTGCTCAGGATATAAAGAGCTTTTTTCGTGGTTTATTACGAAGCCTAAACACTGTAGCAGATTTAATGTCGCTTGTACATTGTTTCTGCACTCGTCAAAGGTGTCCCCTATACATAGTATATCATCGAGATATATTATTGATTTGTGACCCTGACTTCTGAGGCAAGTTATAACTTCCTTCATTATTTTGGTGAATACTCTAGGAGCCACTGACAAGCCATAAGGCATCGCCTTGAATTCGTACAATATTGGTTTTCGTGATTTAGATGGTTGAAACTCAAATCTTAAGAATTTTCGGTCAGTATGGGCTACTGGGATTAATAGATATGCTTCTTTTAAATCAATAGTGGCTAAAAATCCATTCTCGGGTATTAATTTTGCCGCTGTCCTATAATCTTCCATTTTGAAATGTGTGTTTTCAATAAATTTATTTAATAATTTTAAATTCAGAATGAATCTTTTTCCACCATTGGACTTTGGGGCCAAAAATATGTTTGATAAAAACTGGTCATAGCAAGGTGTGCAAATAGTTACAGCACCTAACTGTAGTAGTTTGCTAATTGCATTGGACATTTCCCGATGATCGTCATGATTAATTTTAGACAAAGATGTTACTGATTGAGTCACAGTATCTTTAAAAGGAATTGTGAAACCATTTTCGATCCATGTCAGAATGACCTGGTTGTTAGTTATATTCAGCCAGCAATTATAAAAGTAAGTAAGTCGGCCCGCATGTACCTGAACTATTGCTGAGCGTTTGCACGGGTCTTGGATTGGTTCGAGCCCTTCGATGTCGATTGGGCTGTGGTCGGAGGATAGTGCCGTCGAGTTGCCGACGACGGTGCTCTGCCTCGACCTCCCCGTCCCCCCCTGTTCGGAGTGTAACGAGGAGGTCCGTTCCAGTTTCCCTGCTGAACGGAACGACTGGCTGGTGCTTGTAGAGGTGCTATCTTCGGGTTGATTTTGTTTCTAATTTGATTCCCTTGTTTTTCTATCGCCTTGCAGGCTTTAATTTTTTCGGCCAACGAGTTACCGAATAAGGTTTCATCCCGTTCACTGTCTTGGATGACGTGTAAGATGCTTTTCTCTAAGCTTGGTAAAATAAGCTTTATCCTGTCCTTAGTAAGGCAGTAATGTAAGTCCGATAAAGCACGGCACCCATCGCTTAAATGTTTTAAAGCAGCAGTTTTATTATCGGTTTTTAGCAGTGTATCCATCCCTCGATTTATCGCCGACACACCCGTACCAAGTTCTTGTTGGAAATTTAGTAGCTTTTTATCGCGACCTCGCACCACTTCGGATACAGCTGCTGAAATTTCGGCGTTTAACCTCGGGGCTTGTAAAAGTTTGCAATTGGAAGGTATCAAGTATTCCTTCGTAAGTCTTTCTTTGTCGTCTTTAGACAACCCTTTACGGAGTAAAGGAGGCCATAGGTTGGCCAAGCTGTTGTGAATAATATCACCAAATTCAGGAGTGTCTGACGTACATGCACCCAGTGCAGATAGTAGCTCTGGATCCAAGGGTGGCTCTGACGAATCCTCAGTAGAGGGTGTGTCTTTTGGTTCTACAGGATCCAAAGTAGGGTCGGGGGCCGGGGTTGGCGGCGCTGGTACTGGCGGCAGTGGTGAAGCCGATTGGATTTCATCCAATTGGGTTTCCGATATTTCGGCTGGCTGCTCAACTGGTTCATCCACCATATCCGCGTAAGGTTCAACATACAAGTTTTCTGTAATTTAAAATAGCTATATTATAGCGTTTGTACCAATAAATTTCGAATTAGCATTTCGAAAAGGCGAATATTATTTTATCTTGTACATTAACAAATGGCAGAAAACTCCGTAACTCGGTTTATATTGAGCATTTTTTATTTTATTTTAGTCGAGGGTAGCTCACGACTGTCCTCGTTATCGCGGTAAACTCGCAGTCTATCGCGATTTATACTAATAGTTTATACGTAAAAAGTATTGAAAGTTTTAAACAATGTGCGCGGGTAGCTCGCAGCTACTCACGTTATTACAAGAGACTCGCAGTCACTTGCAATGTAACGTTTCTTAGAACACTTATTTAAATATAATTAAAGGTAGGGTGCTTACGTACCTTCTATTTTTCCACTGTCCGATGAGTCGGATGATGGTATAACGCAGCGTTTCTTTTTCTTCACATGTTCTTGTAATTTCCTAATTTTTCTTTGGTAATGAGCTAACTTTTCTTCAGCACTTCGCTTTGGCATATTGAGCGCGCGTGCGTTCGTTGCCTTGCACGAAAAAGGAATGAGGATAAAGATGGCCGATGGCCTAGTTAGTGGTGGGGTTGTCAGGTGTCATGTGTCAAAAACAAAAAGAAATTTAAATACTCTAAAAAACCGTGCAATGTTGCCTGTAGGTTAAAGGTACTACCTAGTTAAAACTATTAATAATACTATATCTGAAAAATGAAGTGACGTAATATAATTTACATTTATATCTCTATTTATTTAAATCCAACTTCATTGGTCCCGATATTTTCTACAGCAATTAAAATTTCTTACTCCAAAAAGCTATCTATATTAAAAATATTGAGTGAAAATAATCGACTTTCACTATTTACTAAGCTTGTTGTTAACATGTCTCAAAAGTTAAAGCTGTTTATCGATTGTTTTTTAAATGAAGAAGCAGATTATCTTTCCCGATAATTATTATTCTCGATTTAATTAAAAACACATTTTAATTTATTGTACGTTCATTACAAGTATCTAAGTAATATAGAACTAATTACTTAGTAAATTGTAACTCGTTTCTACAGTTTATTATTTCTCCAAATAAGTAGAAGTATTTGAGGAATGTCTATTTTCACCCTAACGCGCGTAAGGAAATGCGATTAATTTTCTTTCTTGATTATGGAATCTGAAATTTGTTATTCGTTTCTCGATTTATTCGAACGAAAAACACAATTTGCTGGTCGTAGGATGAAATTGAAAAAGTTTTCAATTATTTATTTGGGACATTATTGGCCTTACTCACTGTCCGTTGGACCAGAAGAATGATAGAATTTTATTTTTATTCAAGAAGGAAAATAAAACTGCTTATTTTTATGCTGAATGTTTTACTTATAATATTTTTACACAAAAATAAAACAAGATGCGCTACTTTACTGACATGAGTAGCCCTCTAGTATAGTTCAAAAACTTAAATATGAGCTCAATGTATGTAGGTATAACTGATGCTACTGTCTTCAAAGTCAGAATATTTTTATGGGATATACAACAGTGAATTTTTATTGACGTAATACAATTAGGTTTATGAATAACTGACATATTAGCCTGATAGTTTAGTTCAAGCCTCAATTACAATAGTTTTTAATGGCTTAAAGGGAAATAGAAGTACCTATGTGATGCTAGAAACGTAAGTCTCTGATTCTATAATTCTAATTAGTTTTTTTTTATTCTTTATAATCCTGGATTCCTAACCAGGGGGTAATTACCTCGTAAATCAGCTATTTTACCGGGGTAACAAAAATGGTAGTTATTATTAGTCAAAAAAAATACAGAAAAAAGTAACTTGTTTTGTTTATTTTGGTAACACGATGACAGGGTAAAATCAGTGTTCCTCATAGGTCACAGGGGTAACGATACTGAATAGGTTTGGAACCACTGCTCTATACCGTTGTAACAGGCAGTGGTTGTAAACTAATTTCATGCGTAAGATGCTTTATAATTCTGCGAGTTCAAGCATTAAATTATTTTTGAACAAGCTTAAATAACTTAAAGAAGACCTTTAAAGTACCGTATTATAATATTACGTGTAATAAGGGCTTTTTCTTTTTCAGTAATCTCAATTAAAAGCTACTATAACTAATAGCAATATTAAAACAATAACATAAAATTAATAATAATAAATAACGCAATCTATTTTAAAATATCTAATACGTCAAAAAATAAAAGTTAATTTAGATTTGAACTAAAATTATATTATTTGTAATATTATATTCAAATAACTATCACCGCTACGTTGCACCGTAACAATCAACTTCACACAATATTAACAAATTCAAATATTTACATTATTGACCAAATATTCGCGGATACCGGTAAACATAATTAATGCGTTTAAACATACCCGATTGACGCGTATAACAATAACATATTAAACAATGTAGCATTTGCATTACTGCTTGAACTTTAAATTAAAAATTATATAACACGATAATTAGGTATAATGAAACTTGGTCACCGCATTTGGATTGTTTTGATTTTTAATTAAATATCTGACGAAATCTCTGTTGAAATTTCGAATTTTTGCATCATATTGTGATAACGTACTATCGAACAAATTGATTCGTGACCCACCTCACCGACAGTTCGTTTGTAATTTTGGCAAAGTCAAATTCGTTTTCTTCTCAGGCGTGGCGTTGCACTTACGACGTTTTAAATATTATCAAACTTCAGAAACATCACTCAGAATGACTGTCAGATGTCAAGAAATCGTAATATTCTAATAATCTAAACATTTACATGATCTCAGATTTAAACTAAAAAGTCAGAAAAATTTATAATAATGGCTAATTTTAAACAAGAAATAGCGCGGATTATAGTGTGAGTAAGGCTGTAGTATACGGGAAATATCACGAGTGCTGAATATAATAATATCTCAAAACACAGCGAGAAAGTGAATCCGACGTAATGCTGAAGATGGTTCCCTAGAAGACAGGCGAAGACCATGGTTGGCGTTCATCAAATCACTCTTGGATACTCGAGAGCTATGCAACTGCATTATGAAGAACATCCCTCTGTACTCCCGACTCCTTATTTTGCAACAAGTTATAATGTTTGTTTGCAAATGATAAGAGATTATTTGCATGGCACTGGTTTGCATTATAGAAATCACGCCCAGAGAGTTAACGGAGTTAACAGAGTCTTAACGGATGCACTACATTTTGACTGGACTAACACCATCTTCTCCGACGAAAAATCTTTAAGATCATCACAGCATGGTCGTTTAACCAAAGTTAAACACAAATGGCGTTACCAAAAGAGACGATATTCATAACATAATATATATATTTTTTAATTGTTTGCTGTTTATTTAAGTCCATAATTAAATATTATTATTATCTCATTTTTCATTTCCGCTGTTTTATTTCCTTATATTGCAAGTTTGTTTTACCACTACCTAATATGCGAAAATTAGTTACTGTAGACCAGCTGTAGACTAACTTTGTTGATGATTTAGTCAATTTTAAGTTATTTGGCTAAGAATTAAGTGTACAGAAATTCATTTAATTTTTGTATACAAGGTAAGCGACAAACCTTGTATAGTTACAGACATTTCAGGAAAATACCAAAAAATAGGTAAAATATTATCAATCTAAATCTTGTTATTATTACAAGACAGCTAATGGAATAAAGATTAAAAATTACGGATTTATTTTATAATTAAAAATGGCTTAGAGAAATGTCGCTAACAGTAGTTAGAAAGTTAGTAACTATTATTGGGTATTGGCGATGTTTACTATTTTTTCATTTAAACGGTAACATACCAATTCAAGACGATTTATAGAAAGCAAAGTTCTCATCAGTCAGTAACTGTCAGTGCCATTTTAAATAATAACAAGACGGTTTCCATGACAACAAATGTTTAAGCGAATTTCGACCTAATTTCGTTTGAATGGCTGAAGGAAAATAATAAGCATATGGTGGGTCACGAATCAATTTGTTCGATAGTACCTATTACTAAGACTTTCAAAAGTTTCAAAGAAAAGTAATTGCAAAATTTTATAGATATTTGTATTTATGGGTATACAATATAAAACCGTATCAAAATCCGTTGTATGGCGTACAAAAAGTTTAAAGATACGCCGACAAGCAAATAGCGACTTTGTTTTATACTGTTCAAAGATACATAAAGGTGAAATTTTCGCAGAATTTCAAGCAAAAAACTGTAAAATATATTTTCCACCCATTTCTGTTTAACATCTATTTATCCGTCAAAACGTTATCATGTCCTCATTTTGAAATACGTCTGTTAACCTAGCGTGACCCCCTGGAAGGGTGAAGACCTCGAAAATTCGTGCACGTCTCATATTTCACGCACGCCATTTAACCTATACGACCTTTTATCTGTAATAAAGATAAGATTATCGAGGCTTGTAAGTAAATCGAAAGATATCTAGGCATTATCTACGTTTATAACTTAAAAGGTTTAGGAATTAAAACAAGAAATATTAAGTTGATAGGTACTTGTAGCTACAATATATATTTTTTTTTATTCAGGGTGCGTTAAATCTAGCCCATACTTTGTTTTAAATCCTGCCATAAAAAATGTCCGTACAGTTTTTTTTCCAATTTCACCGATGCAACTCCATTTCCCGGAATAAAATGTAGAGTCGATTACAAATCTAGTTCATAACTTCAATGCAATTTAAGCCTGAAAGTTAATTAATGAATGAAATCTTTTAAAACTAAAATAAGTTTTAATTTTTTTTAACTACTTATCTATCTATCTATCTATTCCCATTAAAATATTTAAACAATCTTGGTTTAACCCAGTTAGTTATATCATTGGCGTAGATAATTGTAGGAAGCAAGTAATTAAGCGATTGCTTTGAGTACAATCGGTGCAAATGCTCAGATAATTCCAAACTTTGCGAAGAAACTTAAGGCGAGCATTCTAACAAACTACGTCGTCGTCTTTGCATCTAATTAATATCACTTTTAATAAGTTTGACAAACTCGAGAACTAATTAAACTAGTTCATTTCAACCATGACTGTCCTGCTGCTAGACTCATAATATCTCATCTCACAATATGTGGTACGCACGACAGTTGTAGACTCCTCGGTTCGAAAATGATTAAAAAATTCAAATCGCTAGTAACCAATTAGAAGGTTCTAACAGAAAACTTATAGGTACTCGACAGCAATAATAAATTTTTTCTTGTACCTACACTTTAACTTGCTTATATTTTGACATAAATTACATTTTTTATCGGTATGCGTAACAAGTGCGTGACTAAACTCGCGCTGGAAGGAGGAGAATTTCTTGGCAATTGTTGATATTTATAGGCGCTAACTAAATAAATAATAAAATAGTTTCCGCACCTGTTAAGTTTATTGAAGCGAAATAATAGTTGCGTGCCTGAAGAACATGTATTAAATAAACACTTGAACTTTTAAAAGAGTGAAGAATTAGTTATTAACCTAGACTGCAGCAATTCTTCAATAACTACAGGGGGTACAGGGGATTTAAAAAAATGTGTTTAATTCACTCGTAGTGGAAAAGAAACCTTAAAAAATGAAGACGAATGAAATAAATGACACGTACCTATACAAAACACCAAGTCACCATTTTAAAAACTTACAGCGTTATTTAATACCACAGTTTGAAACAATTTACTCGATCCATTTCAATTTTAGGAAAATTAATAGATATCACTATACCCAAAACAGCATTTAACTCTTGACAAAATAGTACTACTAACATGATAATAGATGTCGCTAATAAACTCCCGTTCTGCCACGTAGTAGTATAATGCTACCTATCTCATTTTTTCTCATGTAATTTATGTTAGTCTCTTTTTACGTTGCTCTTTCGTTAATCAACTTCAAAATAACGAACCTAAAAAACTTTTCACTCTAAAAACTACGTGCATAAGTGTAAACTTAATACCTACCTATTATGAATAATACCCAAAAAATAATTTTGAATTTATAGGACATGCGTCCCATTTTGTCAAAGAGGAATTGTAGAGCTTCCTCAAACTGTCTTTGGCCACAATTTTAAGTAGCCGAGTTTTATATTTTACTTTTAATTATTGCTAGTTGGGTACACTAACTAGTACAGTCAGAATTTTATCGACTACCTTGTGCAGGTTAAAGATCTTTGTTATACCCACTGATTGGACTAATATAGAAATAAAATTTAAAAAAAGTAAAGGGCGTAGTCATGGTGCATGTATACGTAGATAAGAAAATTTAATAAATTTTCAATTTTATAAAGTACCCATCAAACTTGCTACACGATTAAACTATCCTCATTACTTCGCTTTATGAGTTCACTCATAGATATTACGAACTCTGTTATAGACGGTTACTGCTGCAGTTTCAAGTTAGATGGAAGCTTTTAAGTTGCTATCCAAGTTAAGAAGTAGCTTTGAAGTCGTGGTTCGCATTAATTTCTACCGTGACCAACGTTCTCGTAACGTACGTAACGTAACAGTGTTTTTCGAGTGTATGTATGTATGTCCTTTTCGTGTCATTGGATTCGTCTTATTTGTGGGAGTGACAAGTTACGTTTATTTATATGTCAACCTCTCCGTTTTTAGGAGTCGGTTTTTGTATTTCTTTTGATAACCACTAGTTTCTAAAATCTCTATGGAAATTAAAAACTTCAGAATTAGAAAGCAAAACACATATTTGCAAGTATCAGTAGTAACCAAATCGAACCACATTAATAATCAATTTTAACTAAACTTTATACCAATAAAATCACTTAATTAATATACCTAATTATCATAAAAGCATTTCAGTACTAATATACAGTGATCTCAGTTTATCTCAAACAACAGTCTTTATAAACTCAAAGGTTATATCGACTTGAACTGCAAGTTATTAAAGTTGCATTTCAACAACTTCAAGTTTGGTTGAAGTTGCTTCAGTTTGCAGAAACACTGGTACAAATTGCTTTTTCATGGGAACTACATAAGACAACAGTATAACTGTACAGAATTTTGACTTCAACCTTTTGAATTAAGGGCCCTTTCTGTGGCATTTCCAAAATGTACTACTAAAGTTATCAAAAATATGAACTACATGTCGTAAGATTTATTTTTACGTCTCTCTTAAACACTAAAACAAAATCTAAGTTAAAAAGAGATGCATATAATAGAAGCCTTCTATTTAATCACAATCTTTATGTTATGAAGGAAGAATCAAATTTTAAAATTAATTTTACTTCAGTTCAAAAATTAATTACAAAATTATAATAGCAAAAACAAAAAATCGAGCAACATTTTCTTTGTTTAAAGCCGAACAATTCTTTAATTCTTCCGTCGGAAAACACGAAATTGTTCTTATTCTGAATTTTACCACGATTGTTTTCTTGGCAGTTCTGACACCCGCAGACTTGACTTTGTCTGAGGTCTCCCGAAGGTAAACACAGTTTTTGTTTTCCTGGGGTGACAGCTGGAAAAGAGAAAGAAAACTTCTTGCTACAGTTTTAAAGATAAATGAAGAGTGAATGCTCAGAATTTTAGTATTACGGTTTACGTTGTTTAATTTTTTATATAAACTAAGTAATTATGCATTTACAGAACTTTGTAGATTTTACTTATGTAGATACCTAGATACTTAACGTAATGAAATTAGTAAGAAGTAACTTGTTAATTAACAATTTTTATCAAATTTTATCGGATGTATTTCTTAAAATGGATTACGTATCGATATGTAGGTATACAAGAATTGTTTATTTCCTCGCAAAGAATAATAAACAGTCTTGAATAAATAAGTCCCTTTTATTTGCTTCGTAAATTGATAAATAAACATCAAAGCTCACCTAATCAAAATGATATTATTCATTGGCTAAAAATAACCGTATTCAATAAAGGCGATTGCGTAAAATTTAGTAAAGATTTTGTTGCTGAATATTTATGATAGAAACTTTTCAATTTCCATTTTACTGGCAGTAAGAATTTTTAATTATCTATATCGCGATGTCACGAGATCTCTGAAGTAGATTAGGGCTTGGTAATTAACATTTGAAATTTATGAGCCATTTAGAAGTCCGTGCCAAAAAATAAGACTTTTGGCGAGACTCAGCATCGTTAGCAATTTTCTTGAGAAATTGCTTTATTTTTTTATTATGCTGTATGTTGCTTTAGGCAACCTTTGTTATATTAAACAAGGCCCTACCTTAATTATGCTACAAAGATAAACTTTTCTTGCAGATTCATTTGAGTGCTCAGTGAATTTTTTTGTACTGCTAATTTCAGTTAAGTGTTTTCTTTAAATTTGGATAATTATGCGTAATATAATTTGAAAATTGTGTATCTTCGTCATTATGCTGGTTTTACATTATTTCAATTATATGTTAAAGTCTATTAAATTCCTACTATACGAGAAACATGAAATCAAAAGTCGTTGAAAATTAATTATTTCGTTCACCCACTTACATACATTGTATATCTTTATAATAAGTATACTAGAAGTACAATTTTCTTCTGGATTATCACACAACTATGAACATCACGGTTAAATAAAGACATATCTCTATTGTTGTAAAATGTGTTCTGTGCTCGCGTATTGGATATTGCTCCAACAATCCTGGGATAACGAACAATCGCCTCGTTCAGTCTTCACCTATTTCAACAGTGTATTCTACAGAAATATAGGGCTTTATTTCATTCTCCTCTCACATAACAGCTAGCGCAGTATGGCTTGGGGTACAATTGTGGTGATCCACCGTGCATATTGTACGTAAAATTCAAATCAGTTTGCCGTTTCTGTTCCTAAATACTTAAATTAGATTCTAAAATAACTCACGAATCACTACCTCGAAAAAATTACAATTGGGGTGACTTGATACAAACGCACACACTGTTAAATAAAAACACGTTTACAGCACCACATTAGAATTCCCTGTTTTATAAGTGCCATAGACAACACATAAGATAAACATATCCTCGGACCGAGTATGCAGGTAGCATTTAAACTCATGATTAAAATTCAGACTTAGAAATCTGAACATCAGGAGGTTATGATAAAACAATTACGCCGTAAGGGTCTTCAACTGATAATCGAGATAATTGTGATAATGAAGTAGATTATTTTTCATTTATTGTTCCGTAGACCGCAATTCGATATTGCAATTGTTACTGGTATCAGCCAAAAATGCAAACCCGACAAAGATGTGAAACCGCCAAAAACCGAATGAAGCTTGAATAAACCCTGAACGATTCGGTGATCGGACAGTCGAAATCAAAGTCGAATATGTATTGAAGCTTAATCCAGGCTTTTGTTATTCAAAAATTGCCGATCGCCGAATAAACCATACGTAGGGACGTACGAGTATATTTATGAGTACATACAAACTCGTAGTAGCTTTGATATGGAAACCAAATCTCGTCCTCATCATCAGGTTAATTAATATGATTTGCACGACAATTTACCTTGATGTGTAATAATAGAACGAACATAATTACCTGACTCTACAAAAAGGTGGGTAAATATGTAAATTTTTTTGGCATGCTCTACAATATGACAAGTCATAGGGTTCCTCTCCATTCTGAGAGTGACATAGTCTGTAATTGTTCTTGCAAATTTTTATCGTGTTTTTTGTTTTATAATTATTTACAGTTTTCACGATGATATTATAAAGCTACTTTAAAATATAAGTGTATCGCATCCTTTTACCCGATTTCTAGCTTTAACAAGACAAATTGTCAATTTTAAAAGCATCACCAAGTGCAGAAAATACAAGCCAGGTCATATTCAAAATAGTTTTGCACTCATAAAGCACTAATGAAATTGAAATTTTAATTTTGAATTTCAAATACTCTTTGTAAGTCGAAAGATTTTTTCTCTTTAAACAAACCGTTGAATAAAACATAAAGATTCTTTTAATACTTTATACTCGTAATGCTTTGTGGTACTCCAGTTCAAATAAAAGTATTTTGCAGTGATTCAGTCCGTCCGTAGACATACTCGTAGTATTTAGCTATTTGAGATGAGTATTACGTAATTTTATATCAAGTACGTAAACGCTGTAGTTATGTCGTTGTATAATGACGGCTGGCATCAATTCATTAGAGGGCTCTACGCTTCTCAGAGCAGAATTGTGAAGGAATTAATTACCTGAAACATAAGTATTAAATTAACATAAGCTTTGCATCGATTTTTATTTTAATGTAGTAGGATTTGATAGGATTTTTTATCTGCTGTCTTTTCTAAAAGGCGCTTTATTATTGGAGAGAGAATAGAAAAAGGCGAAAGATATTAGCTTGTAGGTTTTGTAAACAAAATGCACCAAAAAATGGAATTGACTAATACATCAAAGATACTGGGTTTAAAGAATATATTTGTTTTTCTTATTACTTTCTTTTTATCTTATAATTTTTTCTACAAAATTTTGTTAACAGATTGAATTTGAGAAGGGAGCGCGAAGCCATCTGACTATATTTATTTCTTACAATCCTTTAAGCTCAATTTGCTTCATCGGAATTTTCAAGGAATCGAGAAATCGGATGGAATTACTTGGCTTAATTTACAAACGGAAGCGGTGTTAGCCCCAAATATTATCTGAGTCATATAAATGACTAGTTATGATTGTACTGGCAGTATATCAAGGACCAAGAAATGCAGAGAGCTCTTTCGAAAGACATGTTATTCTTAACCCATCTCTGCGCCACAAAGTAAATACTTATAATTGAATTTGTTATTCAAAAATGATAAGGTTGTAAACCTGAAAATTTTATATTCGTCTTGCTACCTTAATTTACTTTTTTTTTCTAAGATCTTTTACCTCTTATTTTCACCTGTCTCATTCTATTCTCTCCTCTTTTGTCTTAGTACTTCTACCTCTTACACATTATTAAATGTTATGGTTTTCTGATTGTACAATATTTATAGCATACCTGACTTGATCAATAGTCAAATATCACAGAGAATATATAAGATATCAGAGAGAACGTACGAAAATATCATAAGAGGTTAATGAACTTCAACGCCTTATTTAAGTTTGTTACTATTGAAAGTATAAAAGTTAAGATGAGAAAAAAAATACCTCCTAATACTTGGATCAACGCCGTAATCTCTCAGAGTACTACTATCGACAAAAGCCAACCTTCCTAATAGATTTATAGCAAAACCTGATTTAGAGGAAATTTTTATTTACAGAAACAAAATATACCTAACATTCCAGTTTCCATTAGATAAAACCCAGGCATCTTCTGTTCCGAAGTGATTCCAGATATTGGATTTGTTTTTTGTACGCATTTAAGATTCCTTTAACCAATAGGGTAAAAAATGCCGTTTATACTTTCTTATAAAGAAAATAGTATTTATTTTATATGAAAGGAATATAATGATTAATTTGATAATAGAATGACTTACATGTCTTAAAGGTTGGAGCTGCAGAGCGTGCTAAATAGACATACATACAAACGTACTTTCGATAAATATTACCTTCCTTATGGGACAGATGGGTCAAAAACCACACACGCATTCGACATCAACTAGTTACACTTTACCTAAGTTGGGCTTTAATTTGTCTATTATTTTGAAATATCTAACAAATTTAAAACACAGGTGAAAAAAAATATAGACTGAGACTTCGGAACAAATGAGCATAGTAGAAAAATACGTAACGTACTTATCAAATGGTAACGTTTCCCGGTAGCTCGACAGGCCTTTCTCTGTGACATACGTCGAATCGTAAAAAAAAAAGAAAAAAAATAACTTGTTTTCTTTTTGTTCTGAACACTCAATCTATACATTATTTGGTCTGAGATTTAAAACTACAGTATGCATAATATGCATACTGCATTATTCATCTTAACATTTGGTATATGGAGTCATATATCCTACGAGACTGACAGACGACACGATGGCAATTAGTCGTTAATATTACAGCTGGGTAAATTAGCAACGCTAATGTAATGTGGTTGCTTCGAAGCAATATCGAACCTCGTAGATACACTTCACTTCACATACTATATAATTTATATACTTATAATGTATTTGGTAACAGAACTATGTATTGTAGAACACGTCCAGGCTTTTAGTGCGAACAAACATTACTTATACGCCATCCGGAGCGTTGACCCCACGCCGGAACACATAGATTCCAATACAAAATAGATATTGTTTACTTGTCTTATAAGATTAGAAAACAGTACCGAATAATATTAGGTTAAATATTTAAGAAAATCGCCGAATCGCTAAAAGCTAAGCTTAGGCAACATCAGCTGAATCCACATTGAGGACATTGATGTCCAAATTCAGGAGGATAGGGAAGAATAAAAAAAGATAACTTAGTAGTAGTTTGTCTATACATTTTGCAAGATACTAGAGATAGACATAATGGTATAAAATTTGCTTGACGTATAGGTACTTGCGTAAATACCTAATACATGTATTCGCAGTATTTGTGAGGTGGGAAGGTTATATAAGTTCTTTAACAAAAAGATAAAGAAAAACGTCGCCTCGCAATCAGGTGTTAACCCTATTATATTGATTACCTTTACTGTTTCTATAAGCCCTTTAATAAAGTCACCATAAATAAATTTATTACATTTCTCGACCATTCCAATCACCTTACCTCTATCATTATTTATTTAACGATATTATTTCCCTAATAACATAATTGTTAAGCCACATTTCCTGATTTTAATAGCACGTCAGCCGTGTTCGATAAAATGTGACAAGTTTATTTTGCACCATGGTGTTTAATGGCAATTATGCAGTTAAAAGTGCTTAACCGTTCACATTTTGTATGCTAATAGCAAGTCAATTAACGCGAAGCTTTGTGAAACTCCCGCACCTGTAAAATGTATGAATAATGTTCTATACTTATACTTCCGAGTAACAATGTATGTATGTATCTATCCATACATAATATAATAAAATTGAAAGTTGGGGGGGGGGCTCTGTTTGTCCTATTTGTTTGAAAGAGCATTACGTAAAAACGGCTGATTTGACAGAACAATGGATGAAATACATAAATAATTCTTAACTTGGGGGCTTATTTAGGCTTTATTTATTAAATCAGTCCACTTTATCAAAAGTTATTAAAATTTTAAGTTTGTATGGAACTTCTCTAACTGACGTGACTGACAGCTAACGTGGTCAGCCATGTTGAAAAAATACAATAGTAAGTAGTAGTAATTTATTTTAACCTAAAATATACACCGAAGCGAAGCGAGATCGGGTCCTCTGGTAATAAATAAATAGAACTTGATAACCGATTCTGTAGCCAAAATTCAACCATATCACACTATATTAAACAATTAACTGTAGACTCATTTGATGTTTAAGGGGTGTTAAACCTATTCGAACCTAAGACTCTGCACGGCAGTCTTGCATGGCATACATCGATCATATCGACACATGCACAAAGCATGATAATTTATTTACAATTTCATGTCCATATGCTATTAGTCCACACAATTCGTGCTGATAATGTTACTATTCCATCAATTCTCATGAAATTTCGCGGGTACGTGACTAATGTATGCGCATTGTGATAGTGTTGAGAAATTATGTAATTACGAGAAGATTTAGGTACAATCTCGATGTTATATGACGCGAGTGTGACTAGAAGATGAGCTACAACAGCTTTTGATGTTATATGTATAATTTTTACTCAACTTCCTTAGGAGAGTATCCGTAACATATCCGCGTATGCGATAGTATAAATAGCGATTCAGGATGATCGTGCAAGACGATCGGAACGCAATCAAGTACTTGAATTTACTGAATCTGAGTGCTTCAAGTCGCTCGTCTACAATCAGCCTTAGGATCAGCACAAAACAGGCTATAAACGCCAAGCCAGAAAAACATTAATAAATTCGTGTATTGAACAATATCGCGCTTGAGTAACCCTATTTATTCTACCACAAGGTAACGTTTACTCGTTTGAAACAGATAGCAAACAAGTCATGTTAGTACGACCACCGGATCGAAACTAACGTATCGCCCGCAGTTTTCTCTATTTGAATAGGTTCTTTGTTCGAGATCTTTCAATTCAGACTTTGATTTCTAAAGAGTTGTTCGCGAGAAAAAATACTCCTTAAACTAAATTCAAGTGGGAAAATACCCGGAAAAATATCTAGGATATTTGTTTTGCGCAATACATTATTGCAAATAATAAATCCTGGAATATAAATTAAAAATTCTTAGTAACGAATAACCAAATTACCTAAGTATTGTAATAGTAGGTAAGTAGAAATAGAAAAGAGTTTCATAGAACTTAACATAGGTATAAGCTAATTTTATAGCAAAATAAAGCAGTTAAAATGACATATAAACTTAAACTACTTACATATACCAGGATCTCAAACTTGTGCGTGCCCACATTCCTATAAAGCGCCCCAAAGTGAAACCTTTCACCTATTTAAAGATACTGCTTTCATACTTAAATGCCCTTCAAACACGGCTCCCTAGTCATCAATACAGTTTATGTTATGATAGTAATAGCTATTAATTATAACCTAATTCTACCCCATTCGCTCATTAAAGTTAGAACCTAAATTAAATCTAATCTACCCTAAATTTAGTGCCAATTTATTTCTAATTTACTGTAGTAAGTTCGCTTTTCCCTCATTAGCGCTTTTATTAATGGTAACACAATATTGCAGACAAATAAAATAAAGGCATAATAATGATTATAGAAACCTGTTATTTGTTTTTTTAAATTAATTATCTGGAATTAAATAAAGTACTATCTAATAGAATGTACTAATCCAAAGTATGCAGAATTTGTTAATTAAACTTATCATTAAGCAGCAAGTGGTTTGGGCCAACAGCAAAATTTCCTGCCCAAAAACATCTTAAACTAGTAATAAAATATATTAGAAATGTGTCATAATATATTAGAAATATGTAATTCTTAAAGAAGCAGACGCCTACATTTTAATACCATAAAAAGCGCGTTTGGCATGAAATCTCGAAAACAACCCAATTGACATGATTTTTAGACGACGAACATGACTGACGCGCATCCAATGAAACTTGGATCACTTGTTTCAATTGTTTACTCAAGACATAACAAAAATATATCCAGCGTAATGTACATAAAAACTAATAAGAAGTATGTATGTAAATAAGCGTTAGAAATCAAATATATTGAAATAATAAGGATACAATAAAGCATATCAAATCTTATTCACTAGATAACCACCTAGTAACAAAACGTTCTTGATACAACCAGTCGCGACACGTACTAACAGAGCCTTTCTCATCATCCCTTCAACGCCAAATTGAGTTGCCCAACAGAGTTAATAAAGAGGCTGGGACGTGGCTCGAATGAGAATTGAAGAATAATAGCACTCACTTAAACATAAAGCTAGTGGGAATTACAAAAAATATCGGCCAAGTACGCACCATGGTTCCGTAACATTGATACACATTGATAACGGAAATAACATATTTTATTTTACGGAAATAGACAACATACCAGTAGAACAACTTAGACTCCAAAAGAACTAAGTATTAAAGGGTAATAAATGGTCGTTGTAACCTTTTGACATCAGCAAAAACAAGCGACTGATCCGTTGTAGGCTTTGAAGAGAAAAAAATAAAGCTGGTATCCCTATTATTATAAAGTATGGTAAGTAGGTAAGAAAGGGTAAATGTAGTAAGACGTAGTTACAGTTTGTCAGAATTAGAATTAAGAACACTGCTGTTGTTTTGACTTATTTAAAAAAACAACTTACAGGCTGGGTTGGAAACTATTCAATTTCGGTATTTTAATACTTACCCTCATGTAAAATCCACAATCATTTATTCATCAAATCTTTAACTATTTCTTAATGACACCAATAATACCCGGTAATACACTCACATCCATTAAAATCTATTAAGTAATTAGTCCATGTATTATCAGATTTTTAGTAATAAGTTTAAAAAGACAAATAGACAGACAAATTCCCAACAGAATCTTAGTTGGTAAAAGGATCCCATTAGTGCCATTTAGTTACGGAACCCTAAAAACCCATAAATGTCCAGCTTTTGTTCGACAAATGGTTATTAAATAGCCTTAATGGTTTAATGTCGGATTTATGGCATTCGTGATAAGCAATCGGGTCCTTTCAATAGGGAATTAACCTACCTTTTCGACAATTAGAAACCTCAGATTAAAGGGTCTTACACACAGGGTTTATTTATTACTCAGTAAAAATGGTTTAAGGTATCTATTCATATACTTTATCACTAGATTATAACATTGATAAACATTACTTGATTTGGGAAGTTCTTTAAAAATCCGAGTGTATATATTATTTTAAAATTGGCTTCCACTTATGTGTAAAATTTCGGCATAAGTGAGACAAACAATCATGAAAAAGCTTTGCCATACCTAATTATATAGTACAGATGCATAGTTATCAATAAATCAGTCGGTGCAGTGTATGGTAATTAAATCTATTTACACGTAAATAGGATCCTATTTCAGCGGCACACTGAATCACGCTCGTGTAAAAGTACCTTAAAGCGGCAATAAATTTCCTAGGATTAAGTGGAGATAACACGAAAGGAAATAAGCGTTTTAAAAGAGCATAATTTTTGTTATCTCGTAGAATTATACTTTTAATAGAGACTTAATTGACTTTACATAAGTCGTTACAAAATTATAATCTTTTGTGTTTCACTTTGTTCAAGCGTTCTAGTACTACGAAACGCAATTTTTTAAGATCTTATTAAATATGCTGTAATTTGCTCATAATGAATGAAAAGCACAATATTCATTAGGTAAGTATTTTAATAAGAAAACAGGATAGCCATAAGTAGATTTTACGATAGACTGAACTCAGATTATTATTGCCGTCTAGATTAGAATCAGTCTAGGCTACACAAAATGTATCAAAAAGGGGATTGCCTTCAACAAAATAATGGCTTTCTTTATCTATTCTTTTCGATAAAACTTTCCGTAAGCCATTTTATCCGGTATAATATAAAAAAATATATTATTATTGACCTAGATTTTTGTCATAATTAAAGTTATTTGATTAACTTTATTATTTTTAAAGGTTCATACCTAACCAGCCAATTAGCGGAGGTTTTTGGTACGGAAGTCTTCAATTTTATGCATTGTAATCTAAAAACAATATAACAAACGTAATTCAAGAACATAATACATAATAATAAGCTAAAAAATTTAAATCGAATGTCATTTACACCAATAGCTCGGTAATAGGTGCCTACATTTTCTGAAACTAGTGTAACAGTATAGTTTAAGCGACACGTTGATTTAAACGCTATTGTGTAGTGAAGCCATTACGTTGTCGTTGAAGATATATTGTGTCCGGTGCAGAGATGTAGGACGAATGTGGAATGTTTATGTTTCTAAAATGTTCGCTTGCAATCAATTTGCTGGTGTGAGAAGACTTAGGTTACCTCATAATGTATTAAATATATTTTTACCCGACTATCTATACTAATAATATAAATAGTCCAGTCAAAATAGACCAAAAAATCCTGAATCTGAGGAATAATTCGCATAGAGCTGAAAATTGGTACAGATGTTAAATATGTCATTACAAATAAAATGTCAAAAGTCCCCATCGATCCCATGTGTGCTTTTTTTTTTAATCGAGGTCAAATGTCAAAAAATCCGGTTTTTTCC
>LGAG01000101.1:819301-837815 GCA_001278395.1 Lerema accius
AGGCTGATGGATGGATGGATGTTGCCACGTTGTTTGTAACACTATAAATATTTTGCATTAAATTTTAAATTAAATAAAACCGCGAGCTAATACATAGCTCATTTTAATTTGCAAGTTCATCGCGGGAACTTTGAACAGTTAATTTTGCCAACTAGAAAGCCCGAACTATCCAACTACGAGTTTACGTTAAACAAGTATTGGATAATGCACTTTCATACGAACTCCTATCGCACGAAGTTATATTAAATTTCTTTATAAATTACTTTCATATTACATTCATGGGTTAATATTCGCCCTCGCTGTACTTTGCTAAAACTATTCTTTTTACTTGCATCTCAAAGGTTTTGTTATTGATGTATCTAATTGACACACCATAAATATTTTCAGCCCAAAAATAATCTAGCCCCGTCAAGCAAATTTCTTTGGGTCTAGATTTCCCTAATTTACAAATGTTTATATCAAGTTAGAATTGTGTCTCGTCTCGGGTGAATAATTTGACACATTTAACATTCTGTTACACTTCAGACCGTTACTGTTCCATAGAAATAAAATCGTAAACAACTCTATCATTATAGGATAATTTTCCATTGTGCATGTACTACAATTACAATTACATCTCTCTCTTCTTTTACTGTTGAAGTCTGCTCGTTATCTAAAGATTTTTTGACATAAACGAAATCAAAACCATCATCAAATAACCTCACTATATACGAGTACTCAAATATACAAGCGTCATATCATTAAAGTATCTGTATAATTCTCATTACGTTTGGATAACGCATTCTTATTTTCCCGCTTACTTCGATCCTAATCCTAAATTATTAATGAACAAGGTGAAAACTCTGATATAACCCTTCCCTCGATACAATTACACTCCTTACTTACTGTTGATATAACTTGTGATCCTTATTTAGGACAATCCCCTCGTATATTTACATAATTATTCTCGCAGTACAACCGACGCGAGGAATAGCGCCAGTGAAATTGTAATTCTAAGTCAGTCTCCCTTGATGGCTGCATTATTTATAAGGAGCCCCTTCACTCCTTGCTGATTTCATTTAATTTTTATGTCAGTGTTGTCTTATATTGCCATGATTACATTTTTCTTTCTGAACATTAACAAGGTTATTCCATTTATGTTTAATGTAAAGTAGCTACTTACTTTTCTATTAAGAATACTAGATCTGCGGCCTGGTGATCAAACAGGTGGTCTAAGTGTGAATAAAGACATTTATATTACTAAAGTTTTTATTCGATGTGCACGATTATTGTTTTAGATTTATTCTTAACGCACTCACTATTACGTCCGCTCCTAAGTGTAGGTACTTTCTATAATAAATAATTATTTTAATATAGGTAATTTCGATTGCAACAAGTTTAGAAGTTGGACATTACCATTCATAGCTGTCCAGAGGTGACAAGTAAAAAAAAAATTTTTCTGGTCCCAAAGTTTATTATGAAGGGATCAATTGGGACCTTGTAACCGGTATCACTGTCCTTTTACTACCTTCTAATATTAATAATAAAATACCTACGTACGTGGTGAAGTCGAAACTTCAACTTCCCACTAGTACGTACGCGTTGAAAAACTTTATCAGGGCACTGCTGTCATTATTTATTCCTTGCTGCATTTCCAATGCTCACTCGCGAAATTATTTTGGAGTACATTCGAATGGTTCGGTCGCTGACACACAGATACAGCGAGTATAAAATAACTACTAACACTTAAATGTTATTTAAATGAGTACTGGAAAATACTGTAAAACTTTAAAATTTAAGCTTCTGCACCAGGAATTTTAAGGATTATTTAGTAATTTAAGTCATTTCAACCTATTTCAACAAGATTTCTGATTAGGTATACGGTTATCTTATAAGAGAAAAGTCCTTCGAGCTTCATTGCATACGTCCTTATCATCTTAATGACTTGTATTAATTATGGCGCCATTTACTTTTCAAATACTTTCTTTTCAACATATTGTTATCGCAAATATAATAATAGTAAACAACGTCTGTGTGTAGTATTCGGAAATTGAATACCTGAAGCGCTACTTGTTTCAGCTGCAACAACTTTTACCGCCTCGTATATAACTCAATCTACTCACTTCTTCCAAGTGAATTTAATTGAATTTAATTTAACAATACTCGAATTAAGCTTTATAGCTTAATGAAAGTCATAATTAATTTTAGAGTCAACAATGTGAAGCTAAAATTAAAAAAAACCTATTAAAAATATGATCTGGTATAGATTTTATCGTCAATTGAGCAAGTATAGTTGTATATATTTTTTTATCTTCATTAGACATCGCTTCATCTGACTAATAATAATCAGTAGTTAATCTCATACTAAACTGTGAAGTAACAATTTACAGGCATTTTTCACGTAAAATACATTTGTTTCTCGTTTCCCCACATAGCCGTTGAGGCTAATCCATCCATCTCTCTTACTAATGCCACTCCAATATTTAAAAATTCTATCAGTACATTCGTATATCAGAAAAACTATTGCAGTAGTTACATAGCAGTACTCTTTAACCTTTTAAAACGCAATACGATATCGACTGGCTTATCTTTTCGACTCGAATTTCTAGAACTCCCACTCGGCGGATATCCGACCCGATACGTCGGTTCTCGGTTTAAATAGACCCGACTATTTACCTCACTTTAAACTAGCTGATATTGGGTTCATGTTACGTGTAAAACTATGTTGGTAATAGTTTTCTTTGATATTAAAGTAACTTGCAAACGCGAGGTAGAATACGTATCAAATCTCCATTATGGTATTCCTGTTCTATTACAATAATAGTGACATCGTCAAGTCAAATAATGTGGTTTCTACTACGTCAGGGCACTTATCATCTTAGACTTACGATTACCATTTATGATTAGGTAGGATTGTTGTCAAACAATAACATAATTTATGTAATTTGTTGTCCTGTCCTGATACTTGACATAAATCTTGAAACGATAAAAAAATATAAAAAAAAATATTGTTTAACGGTGGCTCGTAGACTGTGTCATGTTTACTTGAATTTGACACACATAAGGATCAAGAACCTGATGATATTTCTAATGTGTATAGGACCGATCCTTAGATTACTAATTATGACTAACTTGACAATCAATATTTATGTAAAAAAAAATATCTGGAACAAACTATCGAATGTACTCGTACCTACTTCAGTTGTTTTAATATCTAGTAACTCATATTCTCGTTTGCAACCTACTGGATCCTACGGTTATAAGCGACTGTATCTAATACTTGTTTCTAATTTTAATAACTAGACAGCCAACGTTAATTAAGTTACCTAGAGGACTTAGGTAACATACACTGAAAAGCTCCAAACTAACAAACTAAAAGCTTTATTTATTTTCCACGAAAGTTAAGTTAGTATAGTAATGAACATAGTTTGGTTAAAATAATGAGCGTTTCGGAACGAGTTGGAACTAAAATCACGGTTTGTTTTGGAACTAAGCTTTCTGTACCGTGGAGTTTGACTTTTTATTTACAAGCAGCTTTCAATTACAGTAGGTGTGCATGAGAGTGGCAAACGGTATTGTTAAATTAATAATTTACGAAGCGAAATAAATATAATAACATGGTATACTAATGGTACCACTTACTTTTAAACATTTGCAAGATTATATTAGTAATATTGGCTTTGTTATACGTATTTATCTGTATAATATTTTATTGCAAAATAGATGTCTTTAGATCTATAAGATATTTTTTTATAAAAAAGGACAAAATCGTTTATTTCCAAATAACTCCTAATATATAATTGTATTAGAAAATCATTTGTTGCTTCATCTGACATCTTTATTTAAGAAAATAAAAGAAACAATTGCATCTTCGATTAAACCTTTTTTTAAATTAAAGTTTTGTACGCTCTGCGTAAAACAAACTGATTCTATCTAAAGAGACTATTTTCTAAATTTAATCAAGATTCCTTGCCAAATAAAGTTACATCTTTATTAGATACGTTCAGTACAGTTAATAGATTTTTACAATCACTGCTTACAAGTATGGGTAAGAGTGAATATTGAGACTTTTTTTTTAGAATAACTGATATCTTTTATTCACGCGTAGTAAAAGAGAGTTCGCTCGTAACCTGAGACATAACTTCATCAGTTTTGTAAGCTATAAGTTATGCAATAATAAAACAACCATATCACGCGAAACTTATTTTTAATAACTTTAGTCAAATAAAAAAAAATCTGCCACGGATAAGTCAAAACATAAACTGACAACAGAAATATTCTAACTGCATTATACGAGTAACATAATACAAACTGTTATAAGTATACATATTTGTTATAGATATATTATAATAATCACAGCACAAAGTGCCTTTAAGATGTACTGGTAATATGTAGGTAATATTAAATTTCTATAATTGCTGCGTTGCCTGTCTATTGTTTATGTCTGTAGCGATGAAATTCGATACTAATCCGAGAATCTCGTAGAGCAGAATAACTGCTAAATTAAGGAAGGGTTTGAATCCATTATCTATTAAGACCCTTACAAATACTATTAACAGGGGAAACCTAATACGTATATTGTGTTTTGGATCATTTAACTGACTGGGTTTCAATCTATTACCGACCCATTACAAAGGTCTACTTTTAAAGAGTGATGATGATGATGCTAGATACTATTTCATCACACTACACTATCCCAGATTGGTAGACAATCAAGTTTTTTTTGTAAATTAAGAAGCGGCATTATTTCAGTCCCTGCATTTTTTTATGATCATGATACAGCTTGAACGTTACTTAATTTCTCCTATTCCAATGTTTATTATTACAGTCGACAATACATTTAAAGCCACCGCGGTTAAAAGTGGATTATCCCCAGTTTGTAACGCACTACGCCCGCCGCCTGCTTTCATTGCAAAAAATAAACTGTGGAAGAACTTAATCCACTTTGTCGCAGATTACTGGATATAACCGGTTTATCTGGAACTGGCTATATCGTTAAATTCGTAACAGAACTGCCTGCGGTCTGCGGTTTTGTGTCAAAAGGTAACAAATTCCGGGTTTTACGTGATGATAGTGTCGCGATAGCAGCGATACGTAATGAATTTCAGCTTTAAATTTTTACAAAGTTGTCTGAAATTTTAACGCTACAGAAACCATTGTGAAACTGCAATACAATTTTCATATTGACACAAACGTAATTGTATCATCAAATATAATAAAAAAATAAATTTTGAAAAAATATTTTTTCTAGCCACATTTTAATTTTTTTACATGTTAATTATTAGTGATTTATGACTACGATATATTAATCTACAAAGTCCTTATATCAATTTGGCCAATTTTATTGATAATTTCTTCTAACAGTGCAGACTGTAAATAATAAGGGATATATTTTTTATGGAATAGAAAATTAATGGAAATGGAAAAATAAATGTTTGTGTCCCTTACTGTACCTTTCCTGCCTCAAATCGAATTATTATATAAGGAAAAAACATGAAAAAGATCCGTCTGATTGTACGCATACTGAATATAAAATTCAATAGACAGGACAAAGTTTTTATTAGAAATTTGACTATGGTAAACAGTTGAAAGGGAAACCCGTCTAAAAGAGATATCGTCGTAACCGGAATCTTAGTAAATTTTACGAGAGAAATATTATATTTCAATATTTTAGAAGTGGAACAAGAGTTGAAAAGATTATATTACAACATCGATCGAAAATAAACCATTTTTTTTTCTTGAATCATTCTACTGTGCCCCAAGGAATTAGTTATTCAGTGGCGCCAAGAAAGTTTGTACTATCTTTTATTATTACTAGCAATCGCCCGCGTAATTTTACCGTTTTCACAATATTTTTTAATGCTGCTCGTCTCCTATTTATCTTAGCGAGATGTTATATAGCCTACAGCCTTCTTCGATAAATACACTATCTTACACTATAATAATTTTCAAATCAGTCCAGTAGTTCCTGAAATTAGCACGTTCAAACAAACAAACAAACTCTGTAGCTTTATATTATTAGTGAGTATAGATAAAAGTTATAAATTATTTCTTAAAAATATTTCTATGTTTTGAGACCTTCCTACACTACGTTTTTCGGTTTTGACTATGATAACTTATGAAACAACCAAATATGCAATAATCTATCAAACCGTTAAAACTTAAGAACGTTACAAACAAACAGCAACACAGCCATACATACACTCGAAAACAAGGTACTTGTACGAGTATGCGATAAAAACCTTACATTACAAACCTGTAATGAAATAAACAGATACAATTAAGAACTCTAAAAGATTAAACGCTATTAGCAAGATCGTTAGTAAATTTGCCGGAGCTCTACCGCTTTACGTCATAACGAGACAGTGGAGTTTGCGCGAGTAATTAATGTACTCTAAGTGCATCTCGCTTAGGTGCGAGAACTAATACCTAGAAGTCCTAGGATGTCTACGGTTAATTAAATGTAATTCAGCGAGGGATTTCAACTCACTTCAATACGTTCGATTTTGATCGTGGTGTAAGCTTCACCTGTGCGCTATTAATAAACATTGATTAGCTTTAATCCATGTCTTATGTGGTTTTATAAGTTATTATGAATGAATATTAAACACTGAGTAAACTCTCGTAAAGTTTAAATTCGATCTTCAGATTAAAATTGATCCGAGGATCACTTTGAGCGTAAATTTTCATATTCATCCGTTGAATATTAGAGTAATAAACAAATAAATTTAATATTAACCTGATCAAAAAGACTAATTGAATCTATAAGACTATAAATATAATAGTATTTAATACAAAAATGAAATGCCTTTTATATTGTCTCAGAAGGCTAATAAATAAATAAATTGAAGTAGTTCTATCTCGTCTTGTTATTAAAACTCCAGCCAATATTACAAAGTACGAGTAGGTATGATGGAGACGATATTGAAAACATTAAACAATATTCCTAATAAAAAGCAATCTAATAAATTTAGATTGGTATCTAATAATAAGAATGAATAAACGATTTCTGATATTTTGTAGTTTCTTTGAATAATTTATCCACAAATAATATTACACTTTCGAATACGTTCGTCAATTGTTTTAAGCTACTAGAATAGAAGAAGAAGGTTGAAGAAGGTTGTTTTAGCATTCACTTTTTACCCGACTACAATAAGTTATGAGTATAATCGGTTTGTATGTTTGAATTTTTATTTGTCCCCTCTTAACTTCTGAACCTCTTTACCTATATGATATTTTGATCATTGGACGCGTCTTATTTTTTCCACTAATTTCAAGCTTTGTGACAAAGTTTTGGGGAAGGAGGTGTGCCACATTCAAAAATATGATGACTAATGTCACTTCTACAACAGAGACAAATGTAATCCGCCAAGTCATTTGAGCTATAAGGCATGCCAAAGAAATTGATAGTCTCGAAAACATTTCTCTCCTTTTAGCGCAGGCGGGTAATAAAAGCTCATTAAGATTTTCAGGTATTCTCCTTACCAGCACCGTAAGCTGAGATTCATTACAAATAAAATGTGGAGATAGCAACCGTGAATTAGTCCCTATTTAAGAGAATATCTTGGTAAACAAGGAGACTGACGAAACCACCGTAAACATTGGATGATCACGTTCCTTTGTTTACTTGTTTGTCAGGATTTATGTATTAAATTATTATCTCTTAATGTAGTGATATTTCTCTCAAAGTAATTTTATTGGAGACATGATACTAAACTATAGAAATGTGTGTTAACTTTTGTTTACTCTGTACCTCGCAATACATACTTTAGATCACTGTATATTGTCCAATAATATTAACCAAGAATTACAAAACACAATATTTTAAGCGAGCAAATAGTGCGTGCAGACACAAAAAAAAACCAATTGGGTCTCTTTTTGCGTACAAACAAGACTTCAAATAACTTTTACCCACGACGCAACGGAGATGGTTTTACGGTGAGATTGTTTGTGCAAACTTGTCCTCACTTATCTCCAGAACTACTGGACCGATTTAGATACGATTTTCAGTGAAGGATATGTGAGCCACCGGGGATTATTCGTAGATAAGTGTCATGGTGCTAACTCGCCAAGGTGCGCAGCAGTAGGGTTTCGAAACTATTATCGAAGATAAAATATGTCTTAACTTTTTGATGAAGCAAACACGTAGCAACACCAAAATACTGAAATAAACGTTAGATTAAAGTCCATCAGCATCCTTTAAGCCACATTTAGGATCTAGATCTAAAACCGCAGAGGATTAAAGCATTGGCAGAGACTTTTTGAACTACCAGGCGAGGTATTGGTGCGGATTTCCGCCGAGCGAAAATCTAACCAACCAGATAAGCTAGTTGATACTAGGCCAATGTAAAAGGTGTGCGGTACTGCTAGAAGCATTTTTAAAGGCTTTAAAAGTTTCTAAATATTAATATTTTAACCGCCGCCGGCGTAATTTATATATTTATTTCATTTTACTAAGCTTCTTTTGAGGAGTTTTTTACATGAAATTTATTTTTACACACACATTCTACACGCAAAAATTGTATATTGTATGTATACAAAATAAAAAAAACAGTCATTTTTAATAGATTATTTTGGTTAGTAATATAAAACAATAAATACTAAATGAAAGTGCATGAAAATTATGTATAAATTTTCCTTAAAATATTTATTTAAATTTGCAGATTTCCATGTGAAATTTCCAATTTTCTTCATGGTACATGTAGCCATGAAGATGGTAAATGTAACATAAACGTTTGTTTTATATAGTATTAAAATGTTTACTACGTGAAAGACCTCTAATAAGCACTTAAATTCGTTAAGTACACATAAATATCCCGTTGACATTACAATAAAAGTGCCAGATAGCGAAATGCGACCTTAGAGGACATTAAGTGATTTATACGTACGTTCTTGCCCCAAATTCAATACGGAAACAAAACGAAATTTATTCGAAGCTATTTTTTCCTACTCTCAGTTACAATGCACATAGGTACAAACATTCGGAAGGATGATTCCTTTCAATGTTATTTTATCTAATAAAAATTAACAGATAGATAACATATCACACAATAAACAGTAATTTTATTTTACAGAGTATTAGGACCAATTTTCCCATAATCTACCCTATTTCCTATCTTATTATTCCTGTACTCAAAGATTATTATATAAGTAGTTTATTTGTTAGACATTTCAATATACCCACTTGTGTTATCTTAGAAATCTTCTACTCCAACGGTTTTTGTATAGCTAAGTAAGTACGCCGTGAGTGGTATACAAGAACAAGTTAAGCCGAAACAAAAATAAGTTAGGAACTCCGGTTTCCCTTTCAAAGAGCCTAATGATAGGGGTTCGAACAAAGTAGATTATTATGCCTCTTACGAATATATTCAAAGACATTGAACATCCAATACTTATTTAAGGTGCCATTTCATAAAACACGGTATACAGTTTATGTATACAAGCGGTGGTACGTATTTCCACGAAAGCTGATAGTTTTAAATTGCAATATAGTATGAAATCGATTATGCCATACTTCGGCACTTGTCGTGGAGCTGTCGCCTACAGTTTAAGTCGCATATAGCTATCAGTCTCATAAAAATTCATACTGCAAAATAAAGGCGAAAAGCTACCTTACGTCAGCAACGTTAGAAAATTCGTTGAAAATATATATTTGTTGTTGACATATTATTATGTTTGATGCGTTTGACAGAATAGCAACTTTACATGAACTTGTTATAGAAGCGTAGTTCTATTCCTAGGCAGATGAATAATTGAATACACGAAATTTACAGAAAGCTACTTACTGTTTTCTAAGGACAATATTTTCTGCTTAATTTTAAATATCACTATTAGATTTTTGAAGTAAGAATCTGTTATTGAAATATAATATCAGATTCCGAGTGGAAATTTTTATTAGAGACAATGTTCCCCTAGCTTAATTAGTGGTTTTTCAAATGCGAAAAAGTCACTCATTTGTTGAAAATTTTAATCGTCAGTTCACTAAATTTAAATTATAATTCTAATTCCTTTTAATTTTCTTTAAAGTCGAAGTAGAAAATTCGGGGTGTGATCCTGTCCTATGTACTCGTATCTGTTAACGACTGTCCGCGACTATTTTGTTTCAATTGACATTGTTCCCAAACCCGTTATTGCGAAGCTTCGCTTCTCGAAAACTCGTAAACGAAACATTTACTTCACTTTATACTTCCAATAACGCTGCAAGTTAAACAGTCGATGGCAATGCGCTGCAGTATGCCATTAAAAGGCTGCGACATAAAGGATGTAATTTAAATCTGTGAACCAATGCAGTGGAGGTAGGATATGAAAATATAAAGTATTAAAAAACCATATTCATACCCAATATTCCGTGAAAATCTTTCTCATTATCAGCAAGTACTTTAAATTAATATTACTATAAATTATGTTACTATACCACTATGTTACACTTTAAATTAATATTACTATAAATTATGTTGTAACTATAAATCAACAAAAGGTGCTATAAAAAGGAGAAATAATCTCGACTAGGGCATCATAATAGTTAATGACAATTACAAAAGGCACAATCATCACATATCGTAATTTTTCTGTCCAACTGCGCTAAAAGTAGGGTAACGTTTTTTTTTAATTTTTATGTACCTATGTACCTATTTCCATTTCTTTGGCACGCTCTACAAATCAAATAGCTAGATGGGTTTTATTGGATTCGTCTCCACTAAAAAAGTGACATAGCCTATTGTATGCGTGTATTTTTTAAACGGATCCCATAAAAATCTAAATTCCAATCGGGTAATTCGGTTAAATTTCTTAATTTTATTCTTCTATTAGATGCAGAAGTACCGAATGAAAGCACCAGCAAGAAATTTCGATAGTGATTCGAAGTCGTTCTTAAGTTTTATAGCCCCAGTAAAGACGACGGGTGCAATACAAAACAGCAGTTGATACCTATTGAAGCGCAATCGACGTTTACTAACAGACATGCTATTTTGACTCACTGCAGTAAACGCCAACTGTACGATAATGTCTCAAACATTAGAACGATCGATATCAATGTGCACTGCAGTATCCTTTTTCAGAAGTTTCCAAGTATAACTTTAGTACGAAAGGTTGGGCGTGCTTTAGCTTACTTTTTTAGAAGTATTAGTTTTTTTTTATTCTGTTAATAAAACATTACCTTTGCACACGACATTGTTGGATTTCGCTGACATCGCGCGTGTCTATCGATTAAAAACGGAAATCCTTAAAGAATTATATTTGCGATCGTGTCGCTTCATAAAATTGCTATCCACAAAAACGCGCTGAAAACACGATATAAACGCGCAGAGGACGCCCTAATGAACAGAGAGTATCGTCGACGCGTTAAAAAACATCGCATTTAAGGGCAATTATCTACACTACCATGCTTGATATACATGCATAAACACGTCACTTTGACAAAGACTACGTTTACATTGACATCTGTCAGAAAGGATATCGAAAGAGTCTATACTTTGACGAAATAGGTATCGTAATGATTGAGTTTTGACCACAAACCAAAGCTCTATTTCCTACCATCAGGAACAAGACATAAAATTGCAAGTCAACATTCTACATCGAAACTAAAACGTACAATGTACACTTTAAAAGTAAGCCATTGAAGTCTGGTCAACGTATAAAACAGCGATTTATAACTACTGAAGTGCAATCGAAGTGTTGGAGCAAAGATAAAGTCGTATTCTTACATCTTTCGAAACTTTTACGCTACCACGTCCTCTGTTTTATTTACGAAAAAAATATCTATATTATCAGTAAAATAATAGAATTTGCTTTGTGTTAACTAGGAGTGGGCTTAAGAATTACTAATAATTAATACTTTAACTTTCTTATTAAAGAAATAATAATAAAAATGTTAGACTTGTGTCCCTGCGCAAACCTTTTAGATGACCAGATACCTGAAAGTTTTTGAGCGGTCAATAATAATCCAACAAATATTGTCAATGTTTTTGAATATATTTAAGGATTTTACTAAGATAATAAAACGCAAATCATAATTGTTTTTTCTTACAAAGAAAATAATTTGTTGACCATCAATCTCGTATTCCCTTTCCCTTACAACAAGTAGAACAAAATTCAAATTATTCCCAACACTTAACACTTTAGCACTAACCCTAGAACATTCACTATCAGAATAATATGTTACATGTTGGAGCGCTGCCATATTGTTTTCAAAAATTACCGGCCACGACAGGCGTTACTTGGTCTAGCTCCAAGAACTGTGTTAGCTGTCCGCTCTGTGCCAGGATGCTATTGTTTGAAATATCACTGATTTTTATTCAGAAATTATGTTGAAAAGACGTAGACATACATTTTATCTGATTGTGTCAGGCGGTTTGTTTTATAGAAGTTATTTTGGAGTTTCCATATCGAAATAGTTTATCCTCCTGGTTCAGCAAATAATTTCAAGAATTCCGTTGTTAAATAAACTATTGTTAAACAAAAAAAAAACAAAAAAATTCTGCTAAAAACTATAAAGGGAAGCGCCGTCTTTAAAATTTTGTAGCCTATATCACTCCCACAAAGGTGACGAACCCAAAAACACTCCAGAAATTGAAAGCCGCCGCGCCGTTTGTGCTGTAGACCGTTCTAAAGAAATTTACATAACATACACGCTCCTCCCCAAACATTATAGGAGTTCTAATCGTATCAATATTTTGACATATCTCCGTCAGCGATGAGAAAGAATTAAAGAAAAGTAAAGTTTAAACTCATTATCATTATCAGTCTCGTTGTAAATCGAACCCACTATCTCTTTAACTGTAGCCCGACATGGCATTGGCACTGCGCCATATGGGTCCTTAAATTAGTCTATAGACGTGAACATTGATTTTCTATGACGAAACGGAAAACGCTTCTCGCTTTACCCTCAAGGACTAGTAAGTTAGCCTGCAAAAAACGTAACACGTGTTCGTGACGTCATTGATTTCTGCTCACGAATTAAATGGCAACCAGCCAGACTGTCGTTACATTGTTCCCAAGAACAGTGGTTCTGGTAATTTTCATGTAATTTTCAAACAAGTAATATTTACTCATCTATATCTCTCTATCTAATCTAATAAGCGTAATTAAGATACATTGAATTAACTTTCTAATGAATCCACAATATCCACGTAGTTTTTACATAAACCACCTCCATAATTTTTAAATTAAAACTTCATTAAAATAAGAACTATTCTACAAAAGCCATGCCACAAATAACCCAGTTTCGTTGAATGGGCCTAGAACAAACGTCAGTGTCACAAACTTGCGGCAGCTGCGCGATAAAAATGGAACGCGTTGAGAAGTTCGATTGTCGGAGAAATTGTAGGTTATGGCCAGCGATTGAACTACGAGGAGGTTTTGGTTTATAGTCTGCTACTATATATACCTAGACATTGGATAAGACAGTCTTTAAGGTGTGTCCTACAGAACAAGACAGTATTAGGATTATTATCGTTAGATAGTTTTTAAGCTGTCAGGGAGGCCTGTTTAGGGTATCCATAGACAACTACTAATTCCTAATTAGGATAGCCCCTGCTTTTTAGTAGACCTTTGAAGGACTAAAGCCATAGCTACTGAGTAAGTCATGCTCCCATCCAAAATCCACGCAGACCACATCAACAAGGAAAGTAAAATGAAGAGAGTGATTATGCAAAAAAACCTTTTACCAATAAAACGTACTCCTTTTGAGTGTACTTCCCCATTTCCCTACATCAAACCTTTTTCAGAAATCGTGGAGTGAAAGCAATAAAAGTCAAATTACTGTTAGAATCGTGCTTCAGCAAGGCACAGCAAACTTTTGGGTGCGGAAGTTTCAAATTGAATAACATTACCAATATGTCCGCGAGCGGATAGATACATCACTCGACGTACGAATTAACTTTATGGGGAAACTACGATGGATGACTGTTTATTTATTCGAGTATTACATTCGAATAGTATATTACTTTTAAAAATAATGATTCAAAAATCGAATGTCGTAATGTGAAGCAGTTTAAATAAGTTTTTGGCGCTTGACTTGGCTTGATTTTGATCAAAAAACTGTTTAAATATTCATTTATTCTCTACCCCATTAACATCCGGTTTATTTGATGCTATTAAATATTGAAATGCTTTCCATCATAAACAAGATTTACGCTCCCATAGATAATTTTCTCGGCCCAGATTAACAACTGTTACAACGAAACTTAATACTTTACGTAAATAATATTTCATGGTGTTCGAAATAACAACCCTTTCCTAAAAGTAATAAAAGTCAAATTTGTGTTTGAGTTACAAACTTTGGGGTTCGTGAGTTACAAATTGAATAACATTATGGGCAACGTTTGCCCTTTCGCGCGAATATCCATATCCGTATGGTAATTCGGTAGAGATGTCTATAATAAATCGATATTTTTATGATCATTGTAAGTCCAAGAACATACGTAGTTTTAAGTTTTTTAAAATCAAAATCATTGTAGGTATCAATGACACACGTATGTGCGTAATTTTTTTGAATCTACGCCCGTTTCGTTAAGATGCTTTAATATTAAGGAAGAGAAAGGGGAAAATAACCTTAATCCCCTGCACATCCTTTTAAAAAAAAGAATAACAATACAATAATTTTCATTTTTTTTTTTATAACCTGAATAGAATCGGTTATAGAACTATTCATTTCCATACGTTTTTGTTATCTAATGACCCGACTGTGCTAGAGGTAGGGTAATGTTTTAAGAGCATAATGTACCTATATAATTTAAAAAATACTAGTAACATACACTGGTCCATAATTCGTTCAAAGTATAACGAATGTTGTTAGCATATGAAATTCATGAACAACTAACAATCTGAGCATTCCCAACAGGATTTACCTCAGAACAATGTATGCAGTTAGCACCGAGTTAGAAATGGACTTAATCAAACTTCACGTGCATACAAGTATAGACCATAGGTTTAACGTCATAGGTATTATTATTCTGTGTATTATTATTATATCTAATTAATACTGTAATTATATCAATATACATGCATATAGGTAGCCATTCACGCTTCGCTATAACAAGCGTTACTGTTGAAACAAATGTCATTGGTAACCATGCCAATACTCGAAAACATAACGGAGATTTAACATCATGTTTGAATATAGAGGCCGTTATGAAAAAAACTAATCGGTATCTATTACATTTTCAAAGATTTCAAGATCGAATTTAGTTTCAATGGAGCCTTATTACCAGAATACTTAGGGGTATTTTCATAAAAGAGTTATCTAAATCTTATTTTCGCTACTTTACTCCTAGGATTAACTACGTTTTATCACTGTGGATACCGTCGTAAATCTGCCACCCACGCTGCTCACTACGAATCCCCCACGCCTATATTGAAAGCAGATTACGTTATCTTTTATTTGCTTTTGTGAAGAACTAGGTTAAGTAATTCTTTCGTTTCATCCATTACGACTTTTGCTGTTGATTCTATTTTTGTAAGGCTTTCCTCAGTTTCGATATTGTAAGTTGTGGTTGAAAGGCGATACCTCTACTACCTTTAGAACTTTATGGAGAACTCTCAGATGTGCAGGTTTCCTCCTTAGGTTATAGAAAAGTTAGAGGTGTTTGCCGGGTTTGAATTTAAAAACTCCCGTTCAAGAGATCAACATTATAACCGATTACTACTGCTTGCTGAAAATATGTTATCATTAAACATTATCTGCGAGTAAATAACAGGTATATCCGAAATAGATAAGATTTATACCTTATTCCTGACATCTCGAGTCAAATAAACAAAGAATTTTAATCTAAGAGTTTTACAACAGAATTTGTAAAGAGAAGCCATTTAAATACTGCGACAGCTTCGTAATACACAGCCAAACTTGACAAAGGTAAAGTTTCACAAAGGCATAATAAGAGAATCCAGCGAAATAGTGAGATTTAACTAAAATGTCTTCTGGGAAATAAAGCCTAAAATTCGCAAACCGTATTTGAGATGTATTTATTAAAAGCGGGTCAAACCTAAAGTTGGGCTTTTAGAGAGACTTAATAGCCATGATTCTCGAGAGATGCGTTTGTAAAGTTTGGGATAACGCAGGTAAAACGTAATTGGCCTCTAGGGCTCAATGAATTGATGATTCACGACTTACGAGCCCGTAAACTTTATAGGGCCTATGTTATTCAATTTTCTCGCAAAGTTGTTACTGTACTTAAGCTCAGTTTTCGTCTGATGCAATAAAAATATCTGCTCTTGCTTTGGCTGCTTTTAAATAGATAATAGGATAAAATAAGCAATTTCCTTTGTATTAATAAATTATTCTGAGGTAACAATCGATATGAAATATTAACAACTAGACGTCGCTCGCGGCTTTGGTTTGAGCGTGAAGGAAAAACAAACATCCAAATATCCAAACATCAAAATATCCAAACAGCTTTACAAACTTTCACATTTATAATATTAGTAGGATACATTTGAACGAAAGCGACTTAAAATTGCACAAATTAAACAAACTTTATGTTTGAGTAAATAAACCGTTGAGGTATTTTATCACTTGCTAGTGGTTAAAGTACAAACACATAACCAAATAATTTCACAGTTCCCTACAACAGTTCAATAATCAGCGTACCAAAACATTAAATCCAGTGGTCAACAGACAAACCAAACCGAACTGTACCTACCTTGTATACTAACTACTAACCGCAGACCAAAAATTATATAGACGCAGTTCTGAACACTAAGTCTATTTATTATAATTTTTGATCTGAGCTACTAACGTAGATATATTATAGGTTAGGTACCTATAACGAGCACTACTGAGAATTAAAAACATTTATGCTTTCGCCAAAATATTTACGTAAACTGAATTAAATTCGAACACAATTTCATAAATTAGGCAGCTTTTGGGCAAAATTAATTTATTTTCATTTCAAAAGCTTTCGTTCGCGGTTAAGCAACTGGCGAAAACATGCGGCGAACTTCACACATATTGCATTTAAGTTTTTTAATTTACGTTTACGTCCCGACGCCGGCTTTCCGATTTTCATAAATATAATATGTAGTTTGTCGATGAAACTGTAAACCACACTGAACGAATTGGTTGAGCGATTCTTGCAAAATATTTTAACAACATTTATTTTTACTATGGTACGCAATCATTAATTATAAACTATACTTAAAGAAGATAGCTTAAAATGGAACCTATACAAACTCTTTTCTTTTCTTTTAGATCTTTAAAATTCGTATTAGATTAGATTAAGAAATCGAATTCATGGGTACTTTCAAGTTTCAGGTTACTAATCAAAACTAATGAAAGGAATAAAGTTTCTTTCATCGTATTAATGCGTTTAATTCCCGAAGCCTTATATTCTGCAGTAGTATTTAATACCGTCTAAACAGTTATTATCAGTGCTCTTCAGAACCTAACCGTTTAGGTTTAGATACTCGCATTCCCATTTGCATAATAGTTTGAACGAGCGTTGCCTCGCCTTTCAGGACATTAAATATCTTAGTACATATTAAACTTTAAGCTGTCATAGTATTTGCACTATATGCGTTTGTCTCACCACATTGTTGGGACGAAATTTTTTTTTAATATTCGAATGTAACAAAAATATGCTCTCTTACCTATTACGCGTTGGGTACTGAACAAAAACTGTGTTAATATGAGTAGCATGTTTTAGTATTAAATGCTCTTTGTTTTGTTAATGTAATACCCACTTAGCTAAGGTAAGGGTTTCCTAATTCGCAAGGGTAGTCACTAATAGTCTTGTTTCTCCGACAAATGAATAGAATTCTAAAGTTAGTAACTGATCGATGCCCATATTATGAGATAACTATTTGAGATGCATCTATATAACTATATATTTTATTCAAAAATATCTATCGCTGTTTAACCTCACTATGAAACAAGACACTTAAAGGTCATGACCGTTAAAAGGTTACTGCTGTATTCAATAATATTGCTATTGCCAATAACATTAACATTCTGAAAGTGAATTTAGCTTTTACAACTCATAAAATAAAAATAAACGTGCTTTAGATCATGATAAGACAATTCTTTAAATAATAATTTGTTATCATGACTTTTTAAATACAAACTTAAATAGTTATTACAAAGTTATCATCATTTTCTTAAAAAATAAGCTTAATTTTATTTAGTAGCAAATAATTAAAATATTAATAAGATTTCGTAAACGAATATTTTTTTATTTTTTTATTTTATGTTCGTTTCATAATGTAACCAAATTCACACGGTCTAAAAACACAATGAGTCTTGCGAATCCGAAGGAAAGCAATTTGTAAAGCGTTATAAAGAAAGGGAACTTGGAATAATACATACATTTACGTTGGCTTTGAAGAGAATACATTTCATTTCGTAAGTAATCAAACTGCATCATACATACACAATGTAATTGTGAAGAGAATGAGCTTTCTTGAAGAAAAAATTAAATTATAATTTCATGAGGACCAGGACCTTTACAGCCCCTTTTAATCTAACTCACAGTGGTGGTGTGCTAGCGAAGTTTGTCGATACGCCCGTCGAAAATTCAAATTTCCTGAGGGATCTGTCCAAAAT
>LGAG01000102.1:28714-42102 GCA_001278395.1 Lerema accius
TACGGGAACGCCCAACTTTCCCTTCTTTATTTGCGCGAGCTATACTTGATTAAGATAGAACTGTGTTTACTTCTTTTTTTAATGAATTCCTTAACAAATATTATGCATTATTATTATTATTATTATATTAATTTAATTTTGTACTTAGTAAAGTTTGTACACGCAAGTTTGACTCTGACAGCCTCAAACAAGCTAATCCTAGGATTAACTTTAATTCAAATAGCAAATCAGAGTTTATATTCTCGACTTACACTGTACACACTTATTATTACTGAACGTTATTAATCCATCGATTAATCAATGTTTATTATGAGGGTTGGGGATAAATAAAGAACGGTAATTTTTACCTTTATTAACATACTGTAGAGATCTTAGTTAGATATTACCTGACTGTACAAAGAGTAATGTTTTTCAAACTTATGTTTGTATGTATGTCCATTCTTTGGCTAGCTCTATAGCCCAATTACAGGTTTCGACATGTCTTGTGTCATTGGATTCGTCTCCGTTATCAGAATAAAATAGACTACATATTTTTTATTACGCGCTCAATAACCCAGAAATTAAATTTTGTAGACAGTTTTTATTTCTTCTAATAATTATCTCTTGCTTGTATTTCTTTCCGTGTATAAATCCTACAGTCTTATAGAGATACAATCGTTATGATAATAACTGTATTAGATTTACAATATTAGGTATATTATTATTGGCGCCAACTTTATTGGATTTTTTATTAATCAGTAATCAATCACGTAATCTCTGTGTATCTCTTTGGATGTCAAATATGGCCTTTGCGACATATTCTTTTGTAATTGCGAGGCTACGATCCATAAAATAAAATTTATAACAAATCACAGATCTTTGAAAATTATTATATTAAACAACTATCACGACAAATACAGATTCGCTACTAAGCAACGAATTGATTTGAATTATTTTGCCGCTTTTATTGTCGAAAAAGGTGGTAGATTAAAAAACGGATATACAGAAATGTAGGTAAGTATTGATAATTAACTAAATTCCTGTATGAATAAATTTGAAATCGAATTAAGTTAACCACACTAGCCAAAAACAATATTTGCACAGTGACAGCATTACTCAGCATTTCCTGACACCAAATAGTTTCCTTCCTCGAGAACAGTTAATAGAATTTTAAAACAGAATAAAAAAAAATATAGCATATTGTCCTAAATCAGCGGTGGCTGTGGTGCGGTGATTTGGCTCTTTGGCTCTTTAAGTGCGGCTCTAACATAAATATCAACGGAAGGCGCAATCATATTTTCGTTGAAAAAAATAGTTTTGAAAAAGTGTAATAATAGTTCGCCGAACACGTAGTTGGCTTCCAATTTTTTTTTATTGTAATGTTTATATTTGGCTCCTGAACTAAAAAGTTTGCCAATCACTTCTAATTCCTAAACCATATTTAGCGAATTCTTCAGTAGGTACACGAGTAATTTTTTTTAAATAATTCAGCTATGGTTTCAACGAGGGACAATAAGTAGGTACACCTCGTTCAACACTTCATAACAATAAAGGCAGCATAAAAACTTAACAATCATTTTACGTCCGGCTACTAAACGCTATCGGAAGGATCTTATTTCAAGTATGTACTTTCTATGAACGTGTAGCTACGATAAATTTTCTTTACAGATAACGATATTACCCCGTTACAATTATATTCTTAGTACCGATTATATACCACTTAAATAGCTACACTTAACGGGAAATAATCAAAACACGATTTAAAAATAACTTGTTTCCGAAAACTAATACCATATGTCATAAATAGCTAATACTCGGCTTCCATAAACGCCCATTTAATCCCAATATGATAGATGTTGCTTCGTTTATCATCAGAATTATACGTAAGTATTTACAGTACGTACTTATTTCTTTGCGAGGAATGTTTTAAATCATAATTCTTAAGTCGGATTTAAAATTCGATTAACGGATAATATGGATATCTTATCTGATAAAGAGTATGCATTACCTGTATTACACGTCAAGACTTCAGGAATCTAAATGTTACTGACGTATTTTTTACAGAATAGCATTATTATCTATTTTTGGGAATTAAAAACCCATCTGTAGTGATGAATGATCTCATACTAAAAATTAATTATACAATTTTCAATTTTTTGTAGAAATCATTGAGAAAGACGAAAATTCAAAATCGATTTTTAAAACAAACAAAAATAAAGTAACAAAAGTTATAAAACTTGTTGATTGATATCAAGCTGATAATAAAATCTTTCCCAAAAATATATTATGTAGAAAAATCAAAATGAAAATTTTGATAGCAGTTTTAATAAAAATATATAGTGTGTTACAGAACGTCTTCTGAGTCAGCTAGTTATTTACATGAGAGTTCGTGGGTTCTCCACCTTTTTTCACTTGAAATCATAATAATTTACGTATTTATAGATAACTACAAATCAAACTTTCTTTCAAGTAAGTATTTGACTTGCCCAATCCAATCCAATCAAAATGTACCCTGTCGTACTACAACCAATCAGAACACGACATGATGATTATAATACAATTTATGGAGGCTTATCAGTTATCATTATCAACCTTATCAACAAAATTAAATTATCTAACACGCCATCTAGTATTCATACAAAGATTTTTAATGTTTACGTACTAAATATGAAGAAGTAGGAATGAAAGTGTAATAGGAACCGTAACTTCATAAGATCATCAACCGATGTCGCTGTATTTATAATTATAAGTTTCACTGAAGCATGACGATTCCGTTTCTACAATTACATGACAAAACTTTACAAAAAATCGTTTACTAAAACAAAAAAGTCGTCGTCATAGTAAAAGTTGTCGGATATGAAGAGTATTTAGTAAAATTACAGGAAAATAAAAAAATAAAAATAAAGAAAATAATAATAAAATTGAAGGTTGCGAGTATCTGAAATATGAAAAACTTCGATCAACCAAACAATAAGAGATAAAATATGTTGCAGAACAGATTCTGCCCAGTTTTCTAATTAATACTATAATTACTCATCTAATAACCATATAAAATGCAAAAGGTATATTTTTGATAGGTACCTAATCATGTTCCACATTACGTATTTTGATATTCACTGCGGTTATTGTTTTGGTCAATGCTACCCAATTAAAAGCAACAGGAAGTGATTTGCAAATTTATTACCTGTTCCTACTCATATCTCTAATAACTAGTGAACTATCCTCGCTTCGCTTCGGTGTAACTTTTACCATCCATACCTACAGCAGCAAAAAACTATGTTTAGGATAAAATGTGCTCTAGACAACGGTCCTTAAGGTACAAACTTGGTAAGTTGTATTTAATATGATAAGACAACTTTTTTCACACCATGGGTTACATTATTGCACTTTTATTACAGATTTCTGTTTTTTTTTTAATGTAATATAGCCTATGTCGCTCAGTAAGATGCAGCTTTTTAATGGTGAAAGAATTTTTGAAATCGGTCATTTAGTTTTCAGTGAAAACGTTACAAACATACATACAAAAACTCAAATGTTTCCTCTTTATAGTAGTTTATAGAGTATAGACAATTATTATTTAATTAAAAATTAAAATTAAATATTATTGCAACATGTGCTTTTCGTGTTGTCTTTCCTTATTTGAAACAAAATAGTTATTTTCATATCCTTATTTGGTATGTCAATAGTAAGTTTACATTGTTATAAAATAAATTAATTATTTTATGAAAGGAAAACAACACTTAATAAATATGGAATTATTTCATTTATTTAATATGAACTGTGTATTTATTTAATAAGTAGGTATATACCTAATTACAGTGGTTTCTAATCAAAACCAGCAAACGTTTATAGTATCATCACCTTTACAGGTTGATTTAATTCTCAAAGCAGTTTTATTGATTTCACCAAGATCGTTTTGTATCCTTTATAACCATCTACGCCTATGTATTTTGTATGTATGTTTCTCTGATCCATCCTTATTTCTGAACTACATAAAATACTTTAGGCAATAAGTTATCGTAGAATATAGATAGTGTTTCAACCCTTTCAATTAAAAAAAAATAATATTGTTATTTGATCGGCTGAAAAAGCAGAAGAATCCATGGCAGTGACATTTATAGAAAAAAGTGACTAGTCTAGTTTGTTTATGGTTCATATTATTTCCATTTATAATATTAAAGAAATGGTAAGATCCATACATTGATATGTACCAAAAAAAGGTTTGATTCCTTTAGGTTGTTCCTTATGGTCTTAATAACTAATTGTGAACTTATTACTGCGGGCCTTTTTCTGGTACAAATTCTGCCATGATATTTTATCATAATTATTATTATGTTTATTGTAACAGTATGTATGAGTATGTATTCTTAATATCTCTAGAAACAATATCTACAATATCATCGGGAACTTAGCAAAGAAATCAGATGTACCCATTTAAAATTAAAAATAGGCAATTGTAATAAAAATTCATCTGCTGTTAATCTTAACTAATGTTGGCTGTTATTAATTAACGATACATTATAGCTTTAAGCAACAAAACGTAATTATTATTAAACTAATTAATCACCTAAATAATTCTCACCAACTGTCTGGTGTAAGAGACAAAAACAGGATGTTATAAGCAATTATCGTACAGGAAAAAACAAAATGCTTGATCGAATCATAATAATGACGGGATACGTACGGTATCTAAATTTTTCTTTTATCATAAGCTTCTAGAAATTTTACGATCATCTAATTAAGTGGTTCCTAACCTTTTAGATATCATTACCAATGAGGAAAACTGATTTTACAATGTCTTTAAAATGTTATCAAACGTTACGCTAACATATTCATACCCCCACAGTAGGATTCCGTGTCGCGGTTAGCATGGACAACTCAAATAACACGTCACAAACACCCATGATCCAAGAACAAACATTTATCTGTCACGTAAATATCTGCTCGCTTCACAGGCAAGGTCACTACCAATTAGTCTACGGGGCCGTCAATATCAATTATTATACTATCCTAATAATAAGGTCTTTCATCACCCCCGTAAAAAGCTGATTTACCCCCCGGGGGTAATTACCCCCAGGTAAGGCACCCAAGACCTAGACTCTTAATAACCACAGGTTAGATATATTTTGTGATAAATAACTTTTATAAAATAAGATCAACTATAGTACTGTATAGGTACAAGATTACTTTACCAAATCCAAGGTGCAAATTACAGTTTACTCCAGTTTAATTAGGAATCGATATATAACCGCCATCTAGTATTCATACGACGAATTTCCCAGCTTGCTATTCTACACATAAAAACAAGTCAAATCATCAAATTGTATGTTTAACAACATCGATAATAGATGGCGTTAAGAGCGCAGTGTTTCATTAGTACGAAATCATCAACAGATGGCGCTATCAACACCAACAATATCAATTGGATACAATTATAATAAGACCCTTTTTAGCTTGGAGCGTCATAGAATATTAACCCCATTTCCATTCCAGCAGGCCAGGGTGTCGTAAAACACGACATGTTCATGGTAAGTTTATACAGGGTGTCCGGTAATTAATGGGTAATCATGAATTGCCAAATAGTACAACTTTTGGCCGCTAAAAAAACCCAAAAACAATCCGATCGGTGCCCAAATTTGTAGGTTTTAAAAATAAACGTTTTTATTGACCTTACTGCACTTTCATGTACACCAAGTCCTGAAATTGATGAAATTTGTTGCGTTTTTCACGATATCTTAATCCTCATAGACCTATTCTACTAGGATTGTAGGCATTTGTATGAGTACCTTTTATAGTATCTTGAAAAAAAAACATGTAAACTTAAAATTTTAACATGAAACTTGATAAAAACATTTTGTAGTCATAGTTTGAGGGCTTCTGGTGAAAAAAATATATGAAAACATGAGTGACCAACTATTCAAAAATATGCGCAGTTAATACAGTTTACAAAATAGTAAAATACATACCATACATACATACATACATAAAACATACCCTAAAAACGCGCCTCTGGCCTAGTCGATAAAGTTTTC
The DNA here is from genome assembly GCA_001278395.1 of Lerema accius. Taxonomy (NCBI): domain Eukaryota; kingdom Metazoa; phylum Arthropoda; class Insecta; order Lepidoptera; family Hesperiidae; genus Lerema; species Lerema accius. The sequence continues at coordinate 34,726 of LGAG01000102.1, forward strand.
GTTTAATTTACAACTGGGTGGGTTGAGTTAAAAATAGTTTTGCTGATTAGGCTAATCACTTACCTACTTACAGAGATTAGAAAAATAATTGATTTTCAATGTTATTCTAATATCCAGTTGGATGATCAAAATATATCTAATTTATTAGATCATAATCATTGGTATCATACATAGAAATCTTGCTGTAGATCTAATACTATGTCACATACATTCGTTGTTCTGTGTTTACGAGTAATATGGAACGTCATTGTTATCAAATAGTTAAGTAGTCGTTCAAAATTTAATTTGTTTACTGTTGTCGCAACAAAAACCCATATATCTTACAAATTTCGTAGCCTAAGATGTCGCGCTAATACCAGCTTTTAATTACAACTTTGGATATCTCAGATCTTTACTCTTTTATTATGACGCACTGAATACTGCTCCTTATATTCAGGGATTCATGTAATATTTAATGTTCTTCTGAGGAGAGGAACTACTAGACTTAACATTTTGAGGTGTTTTAGAAGCATCTCATTTATCCTTTGGTTATAGACCGTGAAGTTACGTTAAAATTAATATACTCGTAGCACCTGATATAAAGCAAAAATAATAAAGCTTATGAATAAAGTCAAGTTTTCGAAAATAATAATGCCTTGTTGCATTTCAAATTAAAGGAGTTAATCAGAAAATTTCAAAGATACTAATTTGAAACTAAATTCTGAATTAATTCGAAACACACGAACGCTATTAAAAAAAAATTGTGAATAATTTTACTAAGTTAGCGTGCTTACCATCTACTTCAACGTCACTTCTAAATAGATGGGAACGTTATTAAGCAGTGACTTGTCATTAATATAATTATTATTCTTAACAAAAAAAAACCGACTTCAAAAGTAAACTAAAAAGTAAAAAAATCCGTTCCGTGATTTGATACTTCAACAGGGCCGTTCGACAGCTATGAAAAACACGACGTTTTGGTCAATATCTGGAAATCTACCGAAGTGATTTTAATAAAATTAAAATGGGACCAATAGGAAAGCTTTCAAACAAAAAAAGAATTATCAAAATCGGTCCACCCAGTAAAAAGTTGTGAGGTAATATACCTACATAAAAAAAATACGGTCGAATTGATAACCTCCTCCTTTTCTTTGAAGTCGGTTATAAAATTGAGTATTGCTGTGTGTTGTACGTGAATACATAACGTCTATGCTACATTTTTTTCATAAAATATTTTTATTAAAATATTTACATCTTAATACATCTTAAAATAACCTCAAAATGGCGGCGCTCTCCCTTCCACCACGCGCGAATTTTCACTGTTCTCACTTATTGTAATTAATTTTTTGATATTTTAACTATCCAATTTTGTATTTAGACGATAAATTCGAAAATGCAACGCCAAACTCTATCCCTCGATTTTGTTATCACTAGGTGTTTAGGACTGCCCCCACATGGTAGCAATTTTAAAGATGTATTCACGTAAAAAAAAAACAAATCCGAGTTGGTAACTAGCTTAAAACAACGGAAGCAGATGTTACCGACAAAATTATCGCTTGCATTTAAAACTGATAAGATTTCATTCAATTGTCCCGTTTCCTTTTCACAAAAGGGACGTCCAATAAAGTTATCAAGCTATAAAGGATTTATGCAGTTCTTGATAATGGTACTTTACATATTAATACATTCGACGATATTGTATCGTTGGGGTATCTCGTGGATATTCTAGTAACACGGTTTAATCATGAAATGTTACGTCTAGTTTTACTCGCACTGTTCGTTGTAGTTGAAACAGAGGACTTGATGGGTGTAAATTATTCTTTTGATGTAGATTTTTATAAACATTTTGATAGATGTGATAATGTTAACTTGTGGCGACTTGTGAGATATGAAAATGTAGGTGTAAAATCTCCTAACAATAGTGACAAAGGAATTCAAGCTGTAGGAGATAGTTGTGCCTCTTCATTTCCCATTATTTTCGTTGGTGGTGCTCTAGAAGTAAAAGTTTACTCTCAAGATATATCTCAATTGTTTAATTTAATAGAAGTGCTCGATAAAGATGATCAGTGTATTTCAAGATACATACACCGATCCAGGTTAGATTATGAACCAGGATGGCAGACAATTACCCTCAAAATCAAAAAACATGTGAAAGGATATGTAAGTACAATAATATTTATGTTATTAATTAAAAAAATCATTTACACAATTAATTCAAAAACTATTTTTGTAATATTCGTAATTTATTATCCATTAATTGATTGAGGATATTATTATTGACGGAGAGACTTGTACCGAAATAGGAATAAATAATTTCACGGCTTAATCTCAATCCATGACTAAAATGAAGGTATCCGAAAGTTCAATAAAGAAATTATTTTTAAATTAATATTATACATTTTAATAACCATAATTCAATTTTAAAATATGATGATCACTTATGTAGCGAATATTAAAAATATTCTGAGTTATTGCCAGAAAACAGTTATTAAAATCTCCTCGCAATTTCAGATACGCTTTCGAGGAAGAAGTCTCAACAAAATGCTATTAATAGATTCCTTTCGTTATACACCCAACACCACAGTAACTTACGATAGTAAGACATTCATGAGAGGTATTTCTGATATAGAAGAAGACGAACTTATATTTAAATACACAGAGCAGAGAGAATACGAGAGAATTGAAGAGAAAATCGAAGAGAGAATCGAAGGGAGTGGAGATGGAGAAGATGCAACTGAAGCACCATCAAAAGAATCGGAAGGAAGACAGTTTTGGAACCCATTTACGATTTCTCTAGTATCATTTGGGGTGGTCATAGGGGCTGCGTTACTAATAGTAGGGGCTTACCAATATGGGAAAATAAGAGCTAGGGATAACACTCCACTATCATTTGAAGATGAAGAACCACCCAGAACTATAACTATACCTCGTGTAAATACCAGATCTAACCGTAGTAGCCCTTCTACGCTTAGAAATTATTACTAAAAGATCCACTTTGTGGTAGAAATTTGACCATAATGATGTCGAACAATACATTCTAAACTCTTTCGATATACCTGGCTGGAAGATTGAAAAAGAATAAGAATTATTAATTCCGTTTGATGACTGTGTGTTGTGTCTATTTATAAAATGTGTATGTATGTGATTTTTACGTAAAAGAAAACTATGAATTTATAACAGATAAAAAAAAATTGTACTTTTTCACCATGTGTATACTATAACCTCAAACTCGTAAGTACCTATAAAGACGTGTTTATTTATCTATTGAAATTTCCCGAAAATTAATTAATTTAATATAAGAAACTTAGAGGTTATTTAAAAATAAATTATTAGAATTAAATTGATAAAGATGGAAGAGAAATATGAATTTTATTACAATAAATTAAGTATGTACCTTACCTAATATAATTTGCAATAGCAAAATTTTATTATTTTTGTAGCACAAGACACGGTACAGTAAATAAATGATTAAATATAATCTGCAACGATAAAATAATCGATAAAATTATGTCAATTTTCAATCATAAAGTTAGTTTTTTCACTGGTAGCCAACAGTCAACTTGTTCAACCGACATAGCAAAAGCGAGAAATATAATCGCTTCAAAAAGTGTGCTATTTTTCCCGTCTATGCTAGAAGGAGAGAAAGGTTTTTAATCATCTGTGTACATGAAAATAGAGCTATTTCTTTGGAACGCTCTATAGTATAAAGTGTTAGTCGATTCCTCTACATTGTTAGAGTGACATACACTATATATTTTTTACTTTACAACCTAATCTAATTTAATCTTTTTAATATAGTTACCCCTGCAATATTGAAGTAATGAAATCACTTACACATTACTGGAAAACTGTAAATAACATGAAAATGTGTGGTTTCCGTTAAAACGTTAACGTAAAATTGTGTGCTAAATAGACAAATAAAAAAAATGGCCTGTAAAATTATTGTAATTGGAGTAATCGTTTCTTGATAAATCTCATTTATTCAAACAAACACCTTACACTGGATTAAGTAAAATATGGGACTCAGATTACATTAAGCCCAAACTATGCATTTATCAGATAAATTATTGAAAGTTTTATACACACCTAATTATTAATATTTTTAGATAAACTGTTGTATAAAGACGTATATTAAATAGGTAATTTCTAATGTATAAATAACTATCTATTAAGTTAAACATAATTAAGTAATCAAATAGATACATTGGAGATTATTATGTTCCATATAATTATTCTACTCAGAGACGTATTAGATCATGTCAAAGCCTAGTCTAGTAGCAAGGGCTTGGACATACGCGAATTTTGGGCCCCATGGGAAGTAATGATTAAAAAAATAAAATAATTTTCTTTTTCCTTGTTTTCTTTTTTTACTAAGCTCTACTCTTGTAGAGTCAATTTATACCACAGGACTAAGAGTTTCACTATTATATTAGTTACTAATTAAGTACCTAATGGTTAGTAAGTATGTTACTCGGACCTAAAAATATAATGGGCTCAGTGCTCAGAACAAAAAAAAATAAATTACCTAAACTTTTTCTTTTCTTTACGATCTCTGAAAAATTACGTTATCATTTGTTATTAACGTTACGTTCCCTACTACGCATTTTTGTTCCGAAGACTGCGTCTATATATTTTTTTTGGTCTGTGGTATGTTACTAAAAATAGATTCGTACTTTCTTGTTTAAGGAAGTACTAGATATAGATAATACTAAGAGCCATAGCAGTCAGAATATGGTCAATAATAATATGGTAGGTCATTATGACCTCTTTTGCAAATTTGAATTAGTAAGGTTATAGCGTAGGTGTCGCTGATGTGCGTGTGATATCTAAATAGAAACGTATTTCCTTTATTTTACTTAATCAGGTGCGATGGCAATGACTGAACCACAGACCCATAAAAAGTATAGACGGAGCCATCGAGCCGAAAAGTGACGAACGTTAATATGAAGCAGTTCGACCATATGAAGCCCACCGCTCAGTAGTATACGGCAAGCGAGTGACAGACTTTTGTGCGTCACTTATTTAGTAGCAAGTGTATACAATCGCTCTGTCTATTCTTTTTTGGGTCTGTGGATTGAACTTATAAATAAAATACAAATTATTTCCTCAGTTTTACTTGATTGTACCGGAAGGAGAGTATGTTTTGGTTTTTATTATAATTATTACTAATTTGGAAGTCAGATAAAAAAGGAAGCTTGCAGAGGTAACCTTAGGACTATATATTTTTTTATACAACAAATCATTAGCTAATTTGTTGACGCCCGTCTATAATACATATAAATACATTTCGGATAGATACTTCAGTGTAGTGCCTACCTTAATGCCATCTTCCCACTTAAAAATAAAAACTTTATTTAATCTTGACAATTCGAATTAATGTTTACTTAACAAGATAAACTCGCCTCTAAATGACTTATGGGCTCCCGAAGAAGAGTCTCGAAATGATTCAAAACTACTTGTGCCTAATTCCGGCATTCAAAATTAATAAGGCTTACAAAACGCATAATGATTCTAGAAATCATAAAGCATAAGACCTTCTAACCCTATTAATCCTTCGGTTAATACAGAAAGATACATGATCTAAGTCAACAAGAATGTCTCATTGAACCAATATTCAACATTGCATTCAGTACGTTCGCACACTCAAGTATATTCCCCAGTTTTCCACACTTCATGATACGTGCCACGATTCTTAAGTACCGTCAACACACTCCGAATAGCTACATAACAATAACATTTTAGCCATGGAATCCTTACTGACATACAATATTAAATATTTTTAAAATAAATTGGAAAAACTTGGGATTTATTTTACAGTGGGATGTTTTAGTCGAAAAGAAGATTATACGATTTTTTCGCTTCCTGTTTTACATGTTGATAACATATTCGCATCAGGTGGTTTATTTGCTCGTTTATTGGCTATAGGAAATGACGATCCGTACCTCAAGATACTAATATTATAAAGCTGAAGAATTTGTTTGTTTGAACGCACTAATCTCAGGAACTACTGGACCGATTTGAGAAATGCTTTTAGTGTAAGATAGTCCATTTATCGAGGAAGCCTATAGGCTATATAACATCACGCTAAGATAAGCAGCTAAAAAATTATTCCAGAGACGGGAAAATTACGCGGGCGGAGCCGCCGGCGATTTCTAGTCTATAGTATAAAATAGCATTATTAAAATGTCTACATTTAAACAAAGTCCGTTATGGTGACTATTGGCGGATAATATTGGTCCACAATAAGATTTTCAGAAACAAGAAAATGATGTGGAAATACGCAGCATTCTGAACAGCTTTGCGCTCACTTCATACTGTGCACGTGCTGTGATTGTTAAGTGGCTTGAACACAATCCGAATAGCTACATTCCGATACAGCTACATGTAAATTATATGTATAAATATCCTAGTGAATGAATAAGGCTTCGGTGTAATTATGATACAAATATTTTAAACGAAATTTAGTTTTATCATCTTTGCTATGTAAGGTTTAACGTCCATGTCTAATGTCCATCACACATGTCTGTATTATGTGTGAAAATGTACCGAAAGCTGAACCCTTCACTTATATACCTTATGTACCTACCTAGGGTCCAATCTTATTTATGTATAAGCAAGGTCACCTAATAATAGCGACATGTCCTTGTGCTACGATGCCCACCGACAGTGATACGTATACAAAAGAATCGTGGCTCTGACAAGCGGGGAAATATGACACATACGCCAGTTACCCAGGAACTACATGTCAACATAATTAGGTTAGTAACTATGTATTTAGATACGACACACATGTAGCCCAGTTTCTGATAATAAATAAGTCACGTTCCCGCTTAAATAGAAGACAAAACAAAAAAACGGAACATTTGTACGACTTTAATTCGCTAAGCTAAAAGGCAATTGACCTGGTGACATTTTTGAAGGCTAAAATAATCAAATACTTTGAACTCACTGAAGAAATTCTTTGACAATTCATTCGAAACTTGAAGCGAGACCACGATAGATTAATTCGGTACAAAAGCTTCATATTGTGGGTTATATTTTTTGGACAAAGGAGGTCCACAGATGTCGTACTTAATTAGCGTGAAGAACATCAAAAATAGGGCGAATTGTTCACTTCGTCTTCCGCAAAGCGGACAAAGAAAATTAGAGGCATTGGGACAAAGTGGTGGAGTCCACCACAAAATAACGAGCCTCTGTGCTTCGCCATTGACTTATTATTCCGAATTTACCTGAATTAGATTTTTCTAATGAGAACATTGGTCGTTACTAAATAACAACAAAAGGGGATTGAACATTTTTGTATGGAGCCTGGCTTAGTGTCCGGCCGCCATTTTGTTTTTTCTTCAAAATGGCGTCGTACGATAATTCCTATATACACACATCAACAAAATATAGGGA
>LGAG01000102.1:42306-71724 GCA_001278395.1 Lerema accius
TGCGACTACAAAACATAGTTTTTTTTACATATTTTCAGTTTTAGCAGTTTCTAAATAATATACATAGTAGGTACATTGCAGAGTTTTTATAATCCCTCAATACTAATGGCTTATCGTATAGCTAAAAAAATTCCCTTTGATAATTAAATAAGTTCCACGTAATTCTTTTTACCATTATCATAAATATACCACTAAAGGAAAGCGAATAAAGGAGCCCAAACATTCGTGTGAGTGTCATCCAAGCGTCATTTTACGCAAGGAAATATAATTGGGACAGAAAATGAAATTAAAACACCGTGAAAAGATTCCCCGCAAACCGCGATAATTGGTCGTGAAGGCAGAAAACAGGATGGAATTAATGTGCCGCCATCAAAACACTTCAAGTTCTTAATTAAGGATTCACTTAAGATGCTGTTTGTTCTTCTACTTTCGTAAGAGAAAAGATTTTTCGGTTCAGTTCCTAATGACCCATGTGTTTAGGTACTAGATACACGTATGGGAAAGTTCTTTATTTGATTTTGAACTAGTTAGATAATCTATAAAATATAGTTTATAATCTAACCCTTATAGTATACGAGTAGGACATACTAACCAATGGTTCTGTTCGAGGTTAATCACAATGTCCATAGATAATATAAAAAAACCGGCCAAGTGCAAGTCCGATTCGTGCGTGAAGGGTTCCGCATCGTCATTTATAAAAGATACTTACTTTTTTAAACATTCAAGTTTCTACATGTTTTTTAAGATCGAGTAAAAAATTGCTTAAAAATCACGTAAATAGATAATTTGTGAAAATGTCAGCTTTCTACCTATCACGGTTTCTAAGATTCAGCTTGGTGATTGACAGACATACAGCGGAGGCTTAGTAATAGGATTCCGTTTTTACCTTTTAGGTACGGAATTCTAAAAAAGTTGGGTTACCTGCCATCTATGAAGAATACACTGGAGCAGTGTGGTAACGTTGGTTACAGATATCCTTAGTTAAAACTGACCACCATAATAATAATGTGCAAAAAACAGTTCCGTGATACTCACAACAAAAAAGGATCCTGGTTGTTAACAGTTTCCAAAATTTTTTAGGTCAAATGTCAACAAAACTCGGTCCTAAATCGAATTGTTCGTAATTGGATAAAATATCTCAATTTCAATACATTCTGAGCGCAACGCACCCTTAAAAGTTCGTAAACATTTCCCAATTAACGGAGTTTTCATACAAATATATCTTTCGTCCTGAAAAATTTCGATGAAGTTCATTGTTAAAAATTATTAACTTCCCGCAACAAAATTGAGATTTTGTATTTTTGTGTACAATATACAATCCTTGTGAAATGTTTTTTGTACAAAGGATTATTTAGAAGGATTTAGATAAGTACTTTTTTGTCGTTTGTCGTTTCCTTTATTCCTAAAGGTTGTTTCTGTTTTGGTAATCCTTGATGGCGTAGCTGTCGCGCTGCTTCCACCCCACCAGGTCTTCTCCCTGTCTTTGACCTTCCGTATCTGGAGTCTCAAGAGTCTCTTTCAAGGTGTCAAACCATCACCTACCTGACCAATGTCTCGGTTTTCTTTCCTCTACTTTACCATCATAACCTGTTTGTAAAACCAAGTATACATTTGTTGAGACTTTGTCCATAACTTATGTTTGTGTTCGACAATTAATTGTAATTGATAGCGCTGGTCTATTAACGTATTTAATTGAATAAAAATAACAAAATTATTTACATTTTACATTCATGATAGAAGCTGAATAAACTCTATAAGCTTTAAAATTAACACATAATGATTAAAATCATAATTATTTATTATGATTGCAACATTTCTTTAATGATTTCAGTCTAGAAAAATTGCATCATACTAACACCGAATGACACCAAGACAAAGGAACATAAAACTATTCCACATCAAGATTTTCCCGTCGCCATCGCATCTTCGAAAATTATGCTCAGTTTTTCACTTTTATGGCGGTTATTTATTATTTACAGGGAAAAAATGGTTTTTCTTGCGAACCCAATTTTCCTGCAGCAAGCGCCAACGAAATTGTTTTCACCTGACGATATTAACGGGGGACCAAATCGTTTAGAACACCTCTAGAATAATATATCACTTTGTTATTTCTTCTAAAAACTACAACAAATCACTTTTGTATTGTCGTCATACATTATAAAGGTTGGCTATTTAAATATCTCAATTTCACTACTAATTCGCAGTTGGCCAGCGTGGTGGATTATGGCTTTAAACCCTCACTAATCATTTATTAAAAAAATATTAATCCCTAATATAATTTAAATGTACTTAAGTCTCCGAATGACCTACGTTCTCGGTAATAATTAATGTTTTGTTTATTTACTAAATAATAAAGCAATGTGCCTAAAGCAATGTCAAATGACAAACTCATTAGAGTTTTAGGTCATTAGAACATTAGGTTATTTTATCTACGTAAATCGGTTGCCAATAGATCAAATCGATCTGTACCTAAATATACCTTCTAAACATAGCTTGCTAATTTTTTATAATATAATTTGCTAACAATGCATAAATATTAACTGACACTACTTATAAAAATAAATAATATTACTATTATCCCTTTATTACTATTATCAAATTATATATTTTGGCAGCGACAACAAAACACGAACTAAACTCTCGAAAACATTAAAACAGTGCGAATGAAGTGTGCTATTGTGATAGAACCCTATACTTAAGTACAAATAAACAAGAGTGTCAAAATACCATTCAATTGAAAATCCAACATAAAAGCTATCTTGTCCTTCATCCAGTACAGTCTGTAGATAGAATATCTTTATTACCCCGAGACGTACGTATCTAATATAATAAAATATTAAATAGATTGCATTAATATTTAATTCCCATGACGCGGAGTTGCGGGGGATTTCCCAAGGGTGTCCAGTGGATGCCCTAGACGGTTGAGGTCAACTCCTACGCAATTATAACGCGAAAACACATAAAACTCTCATGTCATGAGTCAGTGACCATCTAGAAGGTGAAAATAAGCGTAAATTCATTTTTATTTTCATACGAGCTGTTGCCCGCAGCTTTGCTTGCGGAAATTATAGTTATAGTTATAAACCAAACACGAATTAGCAAACTGCTTGCTTTAAAATTTGGTTAATTTTCATACAAACTTTCATCCCCTATTTCCCCCCCTTAGAGTGTGAATTTCCTAAAATCCGTTCTTAGTGCTACCCTACACTGTATAAGGAACCTCTGTGCCAAGTTTCATGGTTCCAGGTCTACTCGTTTAGGCTGTAGTGTGTCTGTCAGTCAATCAACATTTTTATTAAGTATGATGATGATATATGATATAAAAAGGCGTACGTGTGTTTGTCACTGAACTCCTAACGGCTAAACCAATTTCGATAAAAAATTATGAGGTGTTTTAGAGGAAATTGTTATGGTTAAGTGATAATTAAAATCAAAAGTAGGTACTTAAATTTAAATTGTTAATGGCGATGATACTTTCTTGGTCGACAACGCATTGTTGATGCCTTCGGGATTTAATATTTGCGGAAGTAACAGACCACTTGCTTCTTTCGTTTATTTTAAAATAAAAATAAGCAAAATATATACTCTACCTACTTCATTGAATGAATTAACAATTTGTAAGCTACAAATTTTGAATTACACTATTACCAACGTAAAAACCGTTTTGTTTACGGTCATACGCAAGTCTATCTTGATTTAATAAGTAAAGCTGCTGGGTCAAGGCTGGTAGCTTCGAGTTGCGTTGTATTGAGGATAAAGGAGGTGAAAGCCGCGCTGATTAAGACCAGGGATTACAAAATAGGGCGCGGCCCCATCCGCTACGGTTGTGAGTAACAACTAGGGTTCCCATTCGTCCGGGTTACATTTGGATTTGTCCTAGTTTAGAAGGGAAGGACGTCTGGGAAGCGTCCGAGATGAAACCTGGACACTGTGTCCGGGAAATGCTGCTGAATTAGATGGAAATCAACGAATTAAAAAATAATCGGAAATCTCATGCAACCAGACAAAGTGTATTTTAGGTAAAGTTTCATAAGAAGGTCTGTGGACGTTTCGATGGATAGATGTTTCACCCATAGACCACCAACAACATCAAACTTTGTGTTTCTCAAATTTTGATCATGTGTTTAATTTTTGATGTGTTTGACAAACATGTTTATTTTTCAAATTTTAATTGAAGCTATGTTGGTCGTCTCAATTTGTTACAGAGGTTTCATTGTTCAGGGCTAACTTTAGGTATTTCGCGAGTAAATACCGTATGTGCAATGAATAATAAACACTTTCCTTATCAATTTATAACATTATCTTTCTGACAACCTTATCAGTCTAGTGCTTAGTAGGTAGGTATAGGCTAGTATTATTGTTTGTTTTAGGTACCTAGATTAATCGGTCAGTCGGTTGTCAATATCAAAAATTAATATTGTTATCGTAACAGCTCAGCCATCAGACCATGCTGCCCTCCTGTGTAGCAAAAATAAAAAAAATATGTGACTTTCTTTTTCTAAGTTTTTCAAATTCAAATTTTAAATTCAAATTATTTATCTCGATAAATCAAAATTTAATAACATTAACGTAACACTATTTACTAGGGTTCCTCGAAGTTATTTTAATTGGTATATACTTCCATTTTATTCTTTAACTTTCTCGTTAAGTCTTTACTAAAACGCAAATTATAAGAAACACTCATATCTCCCTAATTTCTCTAGGTTCCTGAAAGCCCCCGTGAAAACCTCTAGCGCCTATTAGAGGTTGTTATCACCCACTTTGAGAAAGGCTAGTTTATATTACAGTCTAAATACATCTTTACATACAACCTAGGTAAGTAATAAATGGATGCCACTATTATAGGATTACATTTATAGTATCTGTCTGTCAATATGATTTTCTCTGAATTTCTTGACTTCATCCATTAATAAGCCACATTTTTTTAAATTACTTAATGAGTAAAGTCTTGTGTTTCCCCGAACGTTCATTAAAAAAACGTTCAGTAAAAATAAATAGCTTAGAACGCTCTTGGTTTTCGCTAAATTTGGATTGGTCGAATACAAATTGGTTGAATAAAAAAAATAGAATTTCCAATAACGAAGGAATTTTTAAGTATTAAGATTCAATTAATGCACGACATGAGTTGTTGATTTGTAGTTAAGTATATTATATTTTTATCTTAAAAAACCTATTCATTTGTTTTGATTAAACCAGCGGTGGACTATACAGACAACGTAATATTTCGAACATTATCAACTCTCCTACTTATCAGCAAAAGTAATCGAAGCTTACATCAAAATAAGTCAATTCCCCAAGTTTACGTAATACTTTAATAGCTCCTACCCACAAAACCGTAAGAGTAACGGTCACTCAACTTTGACTCCTAACATTTCTTACTTAAGCACCTATTTAACTTAATCAGAATTGACCACGACTTACTGCACTACACCACAAGCTATCCGGAACTCACACGTTAAAATCGAAACAATACAGAGTGTATTCCCTTATGCAAATCAACAGTATTAACAATACACAGTTACGTATTCCGTCCTTGTGTAGACTATTATCCTTGCCGCGTTCGGTTGGCCATTCTGTTGTTATTGACTTTGCTTCCGTATTATTTGTCGATGGAAAGGGGCTACGTGAATATGATTAAAGAGTGTTTTAATATTTGACATCGCTTCCTTCCCAATTACCACCTCGACACCCGAAGTATTCTAGTTGCTTACAGAAAAACACTAGACAGTTAAAGTTTTGAAGACAAATTCAATGCCACCTGCTTTGAAATCTGTTCTCACTAGCCCCACCATTTGGCAAGTATAGAAGGCCATTCTCAAATTGAATAAATTAAAAAAACCTTAGCCAATGTGTAATATGACAACGATGACTCATTCCATTATATTTGAGTATCAATGCATAATACAACTCTCATGTTCAACTGGGTATCTGCGCTAAGTATTTCTCTAGAAATAAAACATTGTTAAGTTTAAACAGGAGTGCCAACAGTCCGGGTGGCCCTGGATTTGTCCTATTTGAAGAACTGTCCGGAGAGCATTCGTGCAAGGTTTATAAACATCGGACGCTATTTGTATCCAGGGGCTATGGGTCAATTAAAAGACCAGCAACAAATTAAAGCAAACCTGAATTAAACCTAACGGCTCTAAGGGTCTCTGTGCTAAGCTCAAGATGAACGCAAGGATAGACAAAAGTGATTATGAAAATATAAGGGTGTCGATTTGACTACGAAATACTAAAACTATTTATAATTGTAAAGCCATATTTTTGCCTGAACTTTTGTCCGGGGATAGTAATTTACAAGATGGTACCCATAAGCAGAATTACAAAGTATTACCACTAATTAACATCTGACAAGAAAAGAGACAATCAATATAACGACGCAATAACACTCATAACAGAACATCCCTAAGTAACAAAAGGCGAAACAAAAAGAAAATTTGTCAACAGAATCGATTTTAATTACCTTTCCTGTAGTTTCCTCAATTACGAACATATAGGACCGGATAGAGAGATGTTCCGTAAATCAAATTACAATGAGGACAAAAATAGTAGATACAATTACTATAATCAGTCGTAATTATGTTTCAAATGGGGCCGATGGAAGGTACTATCGTCTACGATTAACTTCCATGCGATGAATGTGATCTAATCTCAAACCAAAAACCAAAAATTACACAATTATATAGACTCAGTTAAATTAAATTAAATTAGTTAATTAAATAATTAAGGACAATTTTTAATTTTTTTTTTACGATTTGAAATACGTGATACAACATGGCCTGAGGAACAATGTATTGGAAACGTTAACATTAGGTAATTGTTTTGAATCTATTTTTCGACTTCGCTTTTTTCTTCCGAAGACGAAGTTTATAATATTTTTTGGACTGAGAATATATATATACTATACATTGATAATTTTACTACGGGTAGTAAAATTGATGCTGCAGAAGGAAGGTAATATTGTATGTCCAATTTCTATGGCAAGCTCTAGAGCCTAAACAGCGTGACGAATTTCATCATTATGAGGTGACAAAGGATTCGCCTCGATTATGATTAACATAGGCTATAGATTTTTGAAAATATCCCCCCAATGTTCAGAGATTATCTTCCTTAATTTTCTGTTAATTATTATTCTTCATTACTCTGTTGGTAAGCTAATTTTCACGCGCTAATAGTTTAACGCCGACAGTGGGACTAAACCATAAAACAGTGCGTAAAAACCGCTCTTTGATCTTGAGATGCAGTATAAAGGCACATGGGAACATCGAATTCAAATATTACAGAGTAACGCACTGTGAAGTGAATACGTGTGAATATAATTAACATTTAGTTCGTTATAACTTATTAATAATGTATTATTTGGTGAGTTTGTTCACAAATATTAAAGTGCAGTGTATACATTATTAATTCAATTTGGAATTTCATCGCATTATAGTGACCGAATTACGATTAATAATAATATCTTTATTTCATTTACCTATTTCATTTATTTATTTTATTTACCTACTGGTGAAAATGTGATGATAAACCAGTGTTTAAACCAGCAACCGCTTTTTTCTTTGGAGTTTATTTCGCCGATACTTCTGGTTTAACACCTGTCTGAAAAGGTGGTAGATTCAAAATTTCATCGTATAGTGTAAACTCAGTAATATCTAAAATCTAACTATACAAGTAGGAAGTGATATTATTATGATTTGTTATTGGTACCTACTACTAGCAGTATTGTTTAAAAACAAACTTAAGTTCTCTATCATTGATATCTATCCGGATTGGAACAGCGTGGTGAAGTATGCCAGTCTTCCAAATAAGTAGAGTGCCAAGCTCTGTAGTGGGCCATTAATAAGTTGCGACCAAAAAGTTTCTACTATAAAAACAATGCCTTTGTTCTAGGGTATAATTTTATTATGGTCATTGACCGTGACAGCTGAGACAGCTAATGACGTCACAGCCGGTCAAAGAAGAAGTGCCGGTGGTTACGGGTTACTAAAACCCGGATATAATGGCTACCAAGGTTATGGAGGATATAATAACGGTTATGGCGGATATAACACCGGATATGGGAATTCCGGATATGGCGGATATCCGAATCAAGGATATCCGGGTTACGGCGGAGGTAATATTTTTTTAATAATATAAGAAGTGTTAAACTTTCGATACCGATTTAAAAATAATGCAGGCACGTGCTAATTTAAAATTTGGCATGGTAGAAGTTTATATAGAGAAGTGCACAAAAATAAATTTTATAACGTTTGTTAATACATTTAAGTTACAAAATAAACCATAACTCACACACTCAAATTTCTTCGGAATGGTGTTGTCCTACACCTACATGATTCCTGGGGGGCGCTAACGTCGTTTATAATGCTGTTTTTTTTTGGTCCTAATTTAAAATAAGGGAAATATAAAACCCTGCTCTGTATACAGGTCCAGGCTTCGGGGGAAATCAAGGCGGATATCAGGGCGGATACCAAAACGGATATGGAGGCTATGGTGGTTATGGAAACCAGGGTTATGGAGGTAAGGCAATTTCTTTCAATGCCCAATAACCTACATGGCTTCACGGATTTCAACACATCGGGTATCATTAGATGTGTATGTGTGAGAAACATAGGCTAAAGATTTCTTTAAAATAGATAGGTACCGATAAATTTCAGCCATTGGGTTATTAATTTTTCCAATAATTAATTGTAAGTTACTCGACAAAAGATCTGTGTCATTAGCATTATGACTATAATTAGAGGGACTGGGAGCTCAGGAGATATTTCACTTGAAAAAGAAGTTTAGCCCGTCATTAACTACAATGACCATTGTTCTGTCGTTGTTTCTTCATTGTTATGACTATAAAAATTAACCCCTATCACTTTCCAGGTTACCGTCCAGGCTATAGGCCCGGTTTCGACCGGCCCGGCTACCCGGGTAATTCCGGCTACCCTGGCTACAGACCCGGGTATAACAACTACAGACCCGGATATAACGGCTACGACCGGCCGTATCCGAACGCCGGTTACTATGGAGACGGATACGATAACTTTAGATTTTTAGGTCGCAAAGTTGGTGAAGTGAAGGAAAAGGAAACTGATGAATAAAAAAAATCTTATTGACTCAAAATTATGGAATGTTTAGGTAATTGGTTTGTATTGATATTTAATGGCCAAAATAAGGTGGCTACTGCAATAATGTTTCAAGGAAATAATGTTTCAAGAAAGATTTATTCATAAACAACACGATTTTGTATCCAAGAAATAATCAAGACTTCTAAGAGGAAGGGATAATTTTCTATCACCATCCAAGATAATAACAAAAAAACTGACCTTAATACAGTGGATAATAGATAGAAAGAAAGAAGCAGTTATAGGAACTGGTCATAAATAGTCCCTTGTGATCTCTTAATACTCAAAATAAAGCCTAGTTATTCATTAACCATTCACTCAAACACGAAAAATTCACAACTTATCACCCTCATTATTAGACTCACAAGTGATAACTCATTTACTTCAAAGGAATGAGTAATATAAAAGGTTGATATTCTCCATTAGTTCATCCTGGAGTTCTGTGAAGAATATTCATCCTCATTTAGAAACAAACAGCTCTACAACATATTAAAATCCTCCACTATTCTATTATTGGATTTTCTTACACTTCGCTATTGTCTAAGCGTTAATTTAATTCTTAATTATGGTTGTAGTAAGTTTTGTTACAATAAACTGTTTTTATAAAATAGATTTTTTATTATTGAAAACCCCGCTTATCTCATACTAGAAGTCGCCGGCGGCTCCGCCCGCGTAATTTTCCCGTTTCTGGAATATTTTTTTTGCTGCTCCTCTCCTATTCATCATAGCGTGATGTTATATAGCCTATATGTTTCCTCGATAAATGGACTATCTTACACCAAAAGAATTTTTCAAATCGGTCCAGTAGTTCCTGAGATTAGCGCGTTCAAACAAACAAACAAACTCTTCAGCTTTATAATATTATTATAGATATAGATTAAAATTGTGTTTAATTTGTCTAAAATTATAATTCTATATCACATTGGAATCTATATAACCTGTCGATATAAAATTAAACTTAATTTAGCATAATTATTATAACACAACTTCATGATAATTGTATGATATTGTTTCCAATTTAGAAACAATTTCTTCTATTTACCATAGCAATACCTTATATCTTAAAAGTAATAACACTATGTTGCCGCAACAAATAGCAATATCTCGTATCTACATATAATTAAAAGAACCATAAACATTTCATTATAGTATTGCATATCCTAACATTTGTAATGAGCTTTTAAAACATTTAAAAAATAACAACTTTACAAAAATTATTTAGAAACGAAATGAAACGTTTTTTACGCCTCCTGAAAAATTGTGTTTTTGTAGATATTATTTATTGACACTTCACCGTCGATTATATTACATTCATAATAATAATGATAAATTACACACCTAACATAATAAATAACATATTCATCACTGTTTAATAATTCACTAATATAATGGTATTTTAAAATAATATGGAACACTTGGACAACACAGGATAAAAACAAATTGGAAAAATTCTCATGGAAAATCTCAATAAAACGCTTAAAATTACAAAATATTATGTAAATAAAAGTATATAACCCGTGAATGAAATGAAAAAATATATTTATAGTACATAGAAATCTGTCTGGGTTGTATGCCCCTATTATTTGATTTGATTATTTCACAATTTGAGAAATTAATGCCATAGAAATGAATGTCCGACTTATCACATCTTTAAAATAACCCCTTTCTTTTTTGAAATCGTTTAAAAATGTGGAAAATCTAATATACGAGTTTCTTCATAATGATTTCTTTCATCGAAGCATAATGTCTCTCTTCTCATTCTTTCTTTTTCATAATCTTGTATTTATGCCATGTGCTTCAAAAGTTCATAATGATCGTAATCGCATATTATAATATGCCACATGCTACTTTAACTTCCAAAAGGATTATATCAACATACAATATGCCATATGCTTCTATAGTTACTCATGTCATATCGGCATACGGTATGCCACATGCTTCTTAAAGTCAATAGTCGTTTATAATGACGTTTTACCCACTAAACCAATCAGAAGTCATGGAATTAAAGAAGGAGGCAGCACCCGAGCGGGCATTGGCGAAGTTAATGGGCAGCGAATTGGTCATAATGTCTGATATGTCCGACTTTGATTTATTTGGACTTGCGCTTGCAATCGCCTTTTTCTTTACCTGTAAAGAAGCACGTTATTTTAAACTTCACGATATGACACGGCTTAAAAATGACGATATTGTTACTAAGAAATGTTGGGAGTTGTTAAGTTAAAAGGCTTCGCATGCAGTTTTATTTAGTTATTTTAAAAACTCAAAAAATCTATCTTAAAGATGTTACGAGATTATTTACCTTTCAAACTATTATTAATTATGTAAATTCAAAAACCTAACCTAACCTAAGAAATCCACACAAAAGCACACACGTCTTCTTAATATTTACCAATGAATCACAGAACGAAGATATCTTGATTCTGTTACAAAAATATAAGAGAGGATAATAAATAAATAAGTCTGGCTAGTAATATTTTGCAAAAAAAATAAAAACATTTACCAATTCTTTAATCACAGCAATATTTATATAACTTCTCATATTGAATTATAGCTTAATCGATCCTTTAGTGATGCAATACTCTCTAAACCATGTCAAATGTATGTGAAAATCTCATAAAAATCAGTCCAGCAGTTTAAAAGACTTCCGTTACCAACACATCGACATTCGGCATACAATATGCCACATACTTCGTGAATTTCCAAGAGGATATAACGGCATATAATATGCCGCATGCTTCTATAGAGCTTAAAAGTTGAACACGTACCGGCTTATCGTGTTTCTTGAGCAAGTGTGGTGGGGTGGCAACGGGCAGTATGGAGAACCAGTGAGAGGCTGCAGTGGCCAGTATTGCAGCGGCCTTGTCTCCTGACCCTCCGGACAGTACGGGCTTGGGTCCAATGACCCCGGTCAACTGACCGTGGTGAACTATCATGCTGCCTAGGAGTGTCTGTAGGTGTTTTAATGCGTTAGTTATACTTTATAGAATTTTGCAGTGAGGTCAGTCATATTATTTCGTGGTCTTAGAATATAAGAGCCGAATTAATGAAAGCCAAAACATTAACAATTACATGATTCCAATGAAATGATAGTTGTTCATTTGACAGTATCTAATTCTATAGCATTGCTTACTGTCTCCATAGACTATCATACCGTCGGTTTTTGAAATAACATATCATATTTTATAAATTGTCAAACCGTTCGGACTGTCGAGCGTGCAAAAGTACCGGACATACATAGAAAAGTTCTAAAAACATTACCCTCCTACTAGCTCAGTCGGGTAATAACAAACAATTAATCCAAATACATACCTGAACCCTTTGCACGGACCTCTTCAAATTAGTTTGTATGTACGGATAGAACACATCATAGTCAAACGGATCAATCTTCTGCCTCAAAAACTCACAAATCTCTTGCGACGCGTCAATACATTTCTTATTCTCCCGCGGAACCATTAGCAGCGTCAAATGTCGAACATCCATCAACAACTGCAGCGCACACCTCTGATTTATATCCGTCTCGTTTTCTCGTATGACTTTGTTGTAGTGTGCGAGAGAGATAGTTGTAACGTGGTCGATAAAGGCTGCATGTATTTCATGGGGTAGTGTATGTGGAACCACTTCGTCTAGTATTCGACTGACGGAGTATAGGAACTCTTGTAGCTTGATTGAAGGTCCCGATGGCACTTTTATTGTAGACTCTATGGAATTCCCCTCATCGTCTTTTTCTTCTATTTTGATGATGTCCCATTGCTAGAAATTATGGTTTTAGAAATAATATCGATTGGAGTTATAATAGTTGCTAATGAGTCCCAATTTGATTTCTTTTTGATATAGCGAACACACATTAGATTCGTATATTATCGTAATAAATATAAGATTTATGTAACATATTTAATATAGGTTAAAATTTGTTATGTATTATTGATTTTAAAATTTAAAACCAACTATTTAAATCTCGTCAAACTATAACCTTTTGATTTCCTGTCAATATTTTTGTCAACCAAAGCAACTATAAAAAAAATTCTAAACACAACTTTTTAAAATAAGAAGTTAAGGATTCAATCTCTGGTTGATTGTTTGTAGAATAAAATATTACCCTACAAACATCTACTTTGTATACTATCTCAGAACCAAACATTACGATATTATACGATACGATATTACGACATAAATATACAAAACTCACCATCATGAGGTAATCAATATTAGCTTCCAATGTAAACTTCTGTGGTAATCCCTTCGTCAATTCCTTTACCTTCCCCACCACTATGTCCAGCCATTTCCCCCAACAACTATTACAATTCTCCCTCAGAACCCCACAGATATTATTCCATCTCTTCACAGCATCATCATCAATTGTCATAACGTCGTTGTATGGGTCCAGGCGAATATAGCACTTACGTAGACTAGGCATAAGGACGGTTATAGCCTGAGTGAACCGTGCCGTATATATCGCTGTAGTTTTGCGTTGGAGTTCTGTCGATTGGAGAGTCGGCTCTTCGAAACATGCCTTTATGTATAGGAGCATACTGAAATTGAAATTGTTATTATTATTTGTTTTTTGCAATGATTTTAATTGATTTGGAGAAATTAATGAAATTATTAACGCGTGTAATGCTTGTACGGAATATTTTACTTAAAATATACTCAAAGTATTTTAACACACTTAAAAAAAGGATCTATATTTCGAAAAGTATCGTAATAGTTTACTATGACATTATAGCCACCAATTGTTCTGATAATAACACTACATAAAAAAAAATTAAAAAAAAAATCCTAATAAAAAAATTTCAATGGCAAAAAAGTAAGTGTTTGACATTTTGTCATTAATAATGATTCTTTTCTCATATACAGCACGCAATAGCGTATTACAAAGTACTTTATTCAACTATAACCTTACCTCCGTATATATTTATCAGAGACATCCATCAAATACTGTTCAACGATCGTTCTATCGCTGTACATCTGGTCGTCCTCTTCATACAGCAGCCGCCCGGAGCTGGTGTGGAGGTACTCCTTCATATCTTCTAGAAGCTTCTGGAGGTCACTGTCTAGAGCTTCACAGAACTTCTCTAGCGTAGGCGTGAACCCACGGTCTTGACGTGACATTCCTGTAGTAGATATGTTATAAATTATTTTTTTAAAAACGTCTAACGGGTTAAACTGAAGAAAAATATAGAATTGAAAAAAGAGTACCGGGAAGTTTTTTCCTCCCGGCAGGCACTAACTTACTTAGGCTTAAGTATAATGTATTTGTTTCATAAAGCTGATGACAATGATAGGCATTGTCTAACGAGACTTTAAGAGGTTTATTTATATAAATTATTTTTTTCGCAACTTTTTTATAATGTTATCTATAATTATAATTTTGATTTTCGTTCCGTGAAGCTATTAGTTCCGAAGAAGAAATAAATTATTTGAATTTGAATGACAGAGAGAAATTGATTCAGTAAGTAGAGAAAATAAATGTGCACAAGTTACTTCAATCTTTTTACCCGACTGCGTAAAAGGCGTAACTGCGTTTTTCGAATGTATGTGTATCCATTACTTTGCAACCCTCTACAGCATAAACAGCTTAACATGTCTCAACATATTGAATGTCATTGAATTCGGAAGCGAACGATTTTTTGTATTTCTATCAATAATTACTAATTTATGTGTTTCTTTGGTGTAAATCTATTTTAAGCAGTCGTGTTTTTTTCTATTAATGATAACATACCTTTCATGAGAGCATTCATGACGCTGACGACCTCGGTCCGGGATTCGATGACGGTGTCCCCGATGAGGTCGCGCCACACGAACCAGTTGATGTCGGCTTCCTTCTCCACCTCGCTCTCTGATGACACCTGACCACCCAATAATACCCATATTTCACTAACAGCGGTTTGCAACATTTTAATTTTCAAAGGGTTATTACTTTTGAGCTGGAAACCTTATATAAGACCTAATTTTTTTCGTTGTGATTTAAAAAGAAAATTCGCTTAATGTATAATATTGTTAATTTACGTTAAGATACGTTTCCTAAACCACCTGTGTAACATGTTTTTTTGTGTAACTATTTTTTTTTACTCTTTCGCTCCGTCTCTGTCTTTCTTACTCTCTTGCTCTCTTTCTTACTTAACTTCTTTGTACTATTCTTACTCTTATCCTCTTTTTGAGATAGTATAAACATACATTGTTTATTTGTAACTTTTTGTATCACTTTCATTCTGCCTCTCTCTCTCTCTTTTTCGTACTTTCTCTTTCTTACTACTTCTCCAGAGAGAAGGTACAGAATCAGAAGTCTCTGTCTCTTTTTTCCGTTGTTCTTGCCTAACATCCCTCTACTATCTTCTTTTTTCATAATTCAGACACACATACATTTCGTTCACAACATCAGCAACCCACAAACCTTACCACCCTCAAATTGAAACCTTACCTTAGTCAAGTCGACGAGTATCTGCGTCTTGAACACGTCGTACACCTTCTGCCAGCGACTGTCGACGACGGCCTGCGCGCGCGCCGTCAGCTGCGGCTGGAAGTAGTGGCACCACACGTGCACCTCCGGGATGGACAGCGACCGGCAGATGGCGCTCCAGTTAGGGGGTGATTCTACAATTGATGGTGCATGTGAGACTAACTTGCTCTGTGGTCGGAATTCGACCGTAACTAGCCTAGTTGGTAGTGACCCTGCCTGCGAAGCGAGGGTCCCCGGGTTCGATTCCCGGCCGGGGCAGATATTTATGTGACAGATAAATGTTTGTTCTCGGGTCATGAGTGTTAGTGATGTGTTATTTGTGTTGTCCATGCCACCCGCGACACAGGGAATCCTAGTGCGGGGGTATGAGTGTGTTAGCGTTTTATTAAAAAAACTGTATTGTCTATTGAGATGTAAATAGAGATGACAGACCAAAAAATACAGATCTTCTAGATCAGTCTTCGGAACAATAAAGCGCGGTAGGGAAAAACATAACGTTAATAAGAAATGATAACGTTTCCCGGTACATTGCTCGGCAGACCGTGCTCAGTGACATACGTCAGATCGTAAAAACAAGAAAAAAAATTGACCTCACTTTTTTTTTCTGAACACTGTGTCTATTATATTTTTTGGTCTGAGATAGAGATGTAAATTTTTTGATGTAAATAGAGATGTAATTTTTTTAAAGTCCATTGTAAGCAAGTTATTAGGTTTACAATAACGAGAAAATAAACATAATATATAGAACATCAACCTCATCCCTCACTAGTCGCCCCAGCTGTTGGTTGACGTCAACCTATAACCTATATAATATATTTATTTATTTAAACTTTTGCATTCTCTGCCAGTCAACCTTCGGGATGTAAAAAAACAGCGTTAGCAGTAACCCGAGTGGAATTTATATAAACAAAAGTATAGTGACCTATCTTGAAGGTCTCCTCCCGTATCTCGTGCAGCACGCGTATCCTGGTGACGTGCTGCAGCAGCGCGCGCACGTTGTCCTGTATGAACTGCTGCACCCACGCGCTCCACTGCTGCACGCACTCCGACACCTGCTGCTGGGCTAGCGGCTGCAGCTGTTTGCTTGATGTTAACCTGTAAAAAACATGTTTGAAACATCGGGAATTTTTTTGTTTTTATTTGTCACAAGAAGTCGCCAGCGGCTCCGCCCGCGTAATTTTCCCGTTTCTGGAATATTTTATTTTGCTACTTTCTCTCCTATTAATCATAGCGTGATGTTTTATAGCCTATAAGTTCTCTCGATAAATGGACTATCTTACACTAAAAGAATTTTTCAAATCGGTCCAGTAGTTCCTGAGATTAGCGCGTTTAAACAAACAAACAAACAAACTCTTCAGCTTTATAATATTAATATAGATTGAACTACTTTTAAACGTCTGGAGCGTAGACCAATTTCAACAAAAAAATTGTGAGATATTTTAGAGGGACCGAATATCGCTTAAAACCACAGTTGAACCTCACAGGTGCTGCTGATGTCGAATACTTCAACGGACGCTGAAGAAATAATGAAACAGCTACATAGCAAAAGTTATCCAATGAGATGAGAATTTACTTATAGTATACGAAGATTGAAGGTTGGGAATATCTGATCTGGGAAAATAAGGGATGAACGAAACTATGAGTGGGAACCTACTACTAGAAGTAATAGATACATGAAATAATAAACAAGTAAAAATAAAAAATATTTTTTTAAACAAGCTTTTATTACTTGTTAATAAGAAAAAAAACTAAAAAGTTAAAATGCAAAATTTGAAGTCCCTACTGTTGACCGTTGAGGAGTTCAATCGTCTGGAGCCAATCCTGGCAGCAGTATCACATCATGCTTATTATAAACATGCATTGTCATCAGAACTGGACTAGTGTGTAAAATTTTAGCTCAATCGGACGCCGGAAAGTGGGTGAAATTTAGCTTGCAAGATTTCATTACAAACACCGGACAGGTGAAACTAAATAAAAGCTTGTAAAATGGCCTTTAATATAACCCACATAAAGTTCAAACGAAACTAAACCATATTATAAAGGGCATACTATACTAATTTATCATTACCTGTAACTAGAAACAACGGAGGGCAGCAGTTTCAAAGCGGCTTGGTCACTGAACTGAACCAACTCTGCAAGTGGCTGAGCATCCTCTCCATACAAACTCTTTAACTGTTCCAAGACCGCTCCACCTTCATTCTCTGTAAATATAACAATAAAGTATACTCCGTTTCAATGACCGTGATAGAAAAGTAAACAATCTTAGCTTTAGTTTTAACCATTTTATTCATTGAAAAATATTTAGAAAAAACTGAAATTTGTTTTAACGTTAAATTATTTATTCTTAATTTTTTTTTATTTGTGTATGTCTTATTTTTAAACCAAGAATTAGAATAAAAAGACACTGCAAGATTATTTACTTTTTCTATCAAGATACTTGAAATACGTAGGTTATAGGCAAGTTTAAATGAAAGAATTATAATGCTTTGACAGGTAGACGTAATTTTAAAGATAAAACGCTAAATAAGCTTCCTGAGTCCCCTTCCTTGCTGATAGCGTTATTACCAACTGGGCGATTCCATATCTGAATTTTAGTAAGCTAAAAAGCAAAGTACGACAGTAAAAGAAGGGCAGTAACATATATTGAAATAAGCAGTATCAAATATTTTAATTTAGTAGCCATTTGAATAAATAATAGGTTCGTAAAATAATATTGTACAACAATTTATTTTCTATAATGCAAAGTAAATCTCACCAACAAAACAAGCATACACCAACTCGACAGTTTTTAAAACAATTTTGACTGCATCCACTATTTTCCTTTTAATCTGAGCTTTGACATCTCCTTCAAGTATCTTTGGCAAGTCGAATTTTAGAGTGGACTGCAAACTACTGTTACTGTGTTGTGCTATGAGCGTGTTCAGTAATTGGACCAGAGTCTGTGAGTCTAAGAGATACAGTCCTATAAGACATGAGCTTGCAACCTGGAATTAGAATAAAACAGTATTAGTCTTTTTTATTGCATTGTAAGTTGCCTTTATAATGTACGATTTGCCAACAAAAAGTTGCCTGCTTGTTTGAAAGTGTCGGTAAAACTCTCGAATTAAATGGTAGCTGCAAATAGATGTCAAAATTACCCCATTCTATTAAGACATCAAATGTTAATTTAAATACGATTTTCCTGAAAAGCAATTAACATTTTTCTACTGCGTTTACTTAACTTTAATTACTCCTAAGCTAAAAAGAAACCATATTAAAAGTTGAAGCTACCATTTTCGAGCTACACATCAAAAATAAGTTAATGCTATAGTAATTTTGGAAGCAACCTACTTCAACAGTTATATCAACATCTTGAAGCTTCTTCCTGCACATGTCAATGATGGTCTGGTTAAAGTTGGCCACTGAGTTCCATTGCTGTTGCACCAGCCTCTGTATAGACTGCATTCCAGGCTTAACATTTTTACCACCCACTTGTAACTGCAAACCTATTTTTCAACGAAATCATTATGTTATAAACTTTTAAGTCTAAGTTGGAATCTGAAATTTGCTTGTGTAAAATACTTGATCAAGAATGTTCAAATTTAGAGCCTTATTATACAATATACATACAGATAATTATGCAAGATTATATAATGTGTTTTCATAATAAATAATTGTTTGCAAATATGTATCGTAATAAAACCACAGTTTTTGTTAAAGCTTGCACTGTACAAAGCTAAGTAATTGAATGAACTTATTAGTATCTAATACATGTTACATTTATAAGGTCATCTTAATGTTTTTAAAAACTATGTTAATAGTGTTAATTAATCTCTGAACTAACCTGTATTAACATGCCTGGCCATAATAAACAGTTGAGCAGCCTTCACAAAATCATTAGCACCAATACACTGCCATATTCTTTCTGGTATTTCCATTAGTAACTTCACTTGTACCGATATACCATGTAACGGGTTTGTGTTGAAATGGTCACTGAAACATTTTATTATCAAAATATTTGGTAATAATAAACTGCTTGACAAGACATTGTGGTATAACAATAAGTGATCATTTTAACCTATACACTTCAGTAACAAAAGGTTCACTGACATGTTGCAAACCACATGATAATAAGTGATATTATTATTGGCAAAAATATTAGATACAGGAGCAAGCATTGACACTGAGAATTCAAATTTTAATTCTTTATTCAAATTTATCTTTATATGCCTTGCTGGAAATTAAGCCCAAAATCCATTGAGACATTGAATATAGAATGTCATTTTGGACGGATAGGTCTTTGAAACAAGAAGGTCTTTAGTAACAATGGATAAAATGAATAGTACCAGGGACCGATCTACCTAAAGGCTCTTTCGGCTTTAGCCCAGAGCCCTGTGATTACAAAGGGCCCCCAGACCCCATTTAAAATAAAAATTATCATTAAAATCGGTTTTAGAGTTAACTTTACTACTGAAAAATAAAAAAAATTATCATCCGGTTTTTTCCACAGCCCCACAAAGTCATGATCCGCCCCTGAATAGTACTAGCAATAAAGACAAACCTTTGTGATGGTACTGGTTTTTCTGGTATCTTAAAACCAATTAAATGTGTATTATGCAAGCTCTTGCATGCAACCATCATCTCATTGATGTGATCCAGAGTACTGGCTGTTGTCACCTTCATTTCCTCTATAGTGTCTGCAGCTTGTATCAGGTCTCGGTATCTCTCACTATGAAACAAACACAGGACATTAAATTATAACAGTGTCTTTGGAATCTTTGCAAAGCAGAATGTGTCATAAATATGTGTGACTAAGTACAGTATATAGTGTTAATGGAATGCTTAATTATGATTAGAATTTAAGCGCAGTATTGTTTATATTGAATTTTATTGTGTATATTGTATTAAGATTTTTTGTAGAAAATGTGTTGTAAAATTGTATAACACTAATTCAGTAATAAGACTTTGAAAAAATACAGTCTCATACTGGAGAGTTACGTGTTCTTGCCGGCTGAAAATTCCTATTATATAAAAACCAAGACCATAATATTAGTTAGTTAGGTACTTAATTTTATAGGTTACTTAATATTTCATTCTGCAAGGATATTTCCCTGAGTAATATTATTAACAGTGGGACTTACCCAACCATAGCACGAAGTTCTTCTCTTTTTCTTTCGATTTCATATTGCAACTTCTTTTGCACTTGATCTATTTCACTGATAGAATAAGTTTGGAACAACTGTTCCGGAATAATATCTAGTAAATTAGGATGCGCCATATTTCCACTATACAATGTTCAACATAGATTATTATTATTAGAATCTCATCTTTTATAATATTAAAGAATACTGATTACTTATTTATTAATTAAAAGTTGATTATCAGAACATCACACGTCAACACAACAAAATAAACAAGACTCGCAGTGGCAGTGATTTATTTAGTGTCACTTTGCCACTTGACAAAAATTTGACATCTCGACAACTCTGACAGCTTAGTACAGATTACGTAAACAATTTTAACAGACTAATAAGTAATAATTTAATTTCAACAAATAGTTTTTATTTTTGTATGCTAGAGAATCATCTATATTAATATTATAAAGCTGAAGAGTTTGTTTGTTTGTTTGAACGCGCTAATCTCAGGAACTACTGGACCGATTTGAAAAATTCTTTTACTGTTAGATAGTCCATTTATTGAGGAAACTTATAGGCTATATATAACATCACGCTATGATGAATAGGAGAGGAGCAGCAAAATAAAATATTCCGGAAACGGGAAAATTACGCGGGCGGAGCCGCCGGCGACTTCTAGTTAACGATATAAATCAAATAAATAACCGATTATAATTGGCCGACATTGGACGCCTACGGTAGGGACGGTTACGGTAGACTATATGAAACTTTATACGCAGCTTTATAACATCAGAGATTTGGCTTGCCACTTATCCCTATACCGATCTTTACTAAAACAGCGAATTAAATTAACCTGACTCTTCAGGGGCACTACAGACGCTAATGGATGTTTTAAGTTTCAAATAACACATCAGTCGACTGTAATTAGCACAACATACATACATCTTTCAAGGCTCTCGTATTAGTAGGACGGGAGGTATTAGGGCAAAGTTGGGCCAATGAAAATAAAATAAATAGATCTTCGAAATAATAAATATAATGAAAGTAAGTAGGTAATACAATTATTCTGCAGAGTAACAATATTTCGTCACCTCAATAAGTCAGATGTTCATACATAAAAATACATTTCAATTGTCAATTCACATACAATAGAGACATTATCACATTTGCAGATCATAGAAGTTTCTAGCGTGTACGGTCGGCATCGGCATGTACACATAGAAAAATTATATTACTAAGTACTTACAAAGTATTTTATACTGAATTATGAAATGCACTGTATAATTATTATTGTATCATGGGTATTTAGAATAGTCTCATATTTGAATTACATAATTATATATTTCCACTATATACACAGACTTGAGTACACCTGTACTTTACCAAACTGTAAAAAAAAATTGATTTGTATCTCTCAAAATTATTCTAAGATAAAAAAATATTCTAGGTTTCAATGTAGATATTGCAAATGATACCATAAAATCCTGGTAATTACTAACGCCATCTGTATTTGTACCCCAAAAATACCCCATTAACAACTACTGCATACATTTTATGGTAAGCGTGAATGATGAAGGCACTAATTGCTAATAAATATTCAGTTAATCCAAATACCCATGATGAAGTTAAATGTCTATTGACAAGAAAAAATATTAATAAAAAAATAGGGATAGTCTATAATAAAATATCTTGTGAGGCACCCTAACGCCAAATGAAAAACATCAACAAAGATAATGCAAATTATATCTGAGTAAACAAATCAATAATCGGCATTCTCAAAACAATCATATCAAGTTTCACTCCCACATATTTTTAATATTACGATAATTGCAATAACATCTCACAACAATTTTTCTGCCTAAACCGGCAATGATTTTCGAAAGATATTTCTAAGGAACTTTTATTTGTACTAAACACAACATAGAAAATTTAGTACCAACGTTAAAATTAGTGTTAATTTATACATTTGCAAATGCTTAATTAAACGATTTTTTGTTCAGTATAAAATAAATATAATGTTGGATAGCTGATAAAATGAGAAACGTCATTTACAATTCGGTTATTGAAATATTTTTTTAACAAACTTAAAGTAATTTTATGTTTAGATCTAAATAGATAAGTAACACCAAAATACTTCAGGAGAAAATATTTGTACTCAGGGCGCGTACTTCTCATTTTTGATTAAAAATATATTCTACATGGGTCTGAAAATAAAATTTTTAGTACAATTCATTCTTCAATAATGCATTAATCAAATTAAATTTATAGCAAGTGGAAATAGAAATGAACAAAAGTAATTTCATTATAGGCCATTACGTTATTACAATAATTAATTAATTGATAATTATTGCAATAATATTCGTTACTTCCACCAAATAGATTTATAATGAGTTGCTTAAAAAAGTATGATATATCATACATTCAATGTTTATTTTATTTATTTAATATTCACATTTGTCACTATATTCTTATGAATTAAATTTCATAATAAATAGAGTTTATTGAAATTATACCTTTCCATTATTGTCTAAATAATAAAATCGATAAAAAATTTCATACTTTATTTAATAAATTTTAAATGAAAAAATGATTGCATTTAATTAAAAAATTTGTTTCCCAAAAGGTATAGAAAATTACCTTTACTGGTAACAATATTTGCAACGCGGCAATCTTTCTATATAACTAAACTAAATTAAATCTCAAACAATAACTTCGATTTTATTAGAAACTAAGTTGATTCACATTCAAACTTTATTTCACTGGGAATTCTCAATGATGATGAATCTTTTTGTGTGCGTATAACAATAACGTCTCTTTTACGAGAGCACTTGCCCCTAAATAACTATTTACACGTGCGACATTTTATCGTGTCGTTGTCGCACGGTTAAACAGGCCTGCGTTCTAAATTAGACTTGTTTTAATCGTTGCTCTAATGACACTAACTAAAAAAAAACTATATAATCAATTAATGGAATAATATACGTCACACTGCATATCATCGTGACCAAAATGACTAACCGACTTCAAATACCTGTACACTTAAAACCAGTATTATTAATATTAAAATTCCTACAAAATAAAATATAAAGTGGAGACCGCACAACTTTCATGTGGTTATAAAAAATGTATTTTACATAACTTCACTTTAAACATCCACCGTGAGTACTAAAACCATTTCGGATAAAAATAAATCCATCTATGATATACCCTAAACTTTATTAAATTCTGTCCACATAAAAAATAAACTTGATCACTAATACCCTCCTTAAGATACAAGAAGAGAAATGATTACAAATAAGATATTCTACACAGAAATAATTCAGTCTGACAATCTTAGAATAGATCTGTAATTACAATAAATATTCATTCTGAATGGACCATCGGGAAACTAAAAGTAAATTATTAAGTAAATAAAAAAAAACTACTATCGATTTTTTTTCTTTATAAAAATATACAATAACGCTAAAAATATTGAAGATAAACGGTGCAACACTGATCTATTGTTACATTTTAGTTGTTTTATATTTACAATTGGCTGTTGTTATTGCAATTTAAAAGCTGAAAGAAGATTCTAAATGGGTATTGCAAACTAATTTATATACCACTTTTCATTTCTATTTCTTTATCTTTAAAAGTTGATTCCACTGAAAACCACAGAAACTCTCAAATAGTAGACAAATTTGATGTTAAATAAAATAAAGTAAGCCAACTCCAAATAAAAAATCATTGTATGTTTGTTATGAATACCTAAAGTTTTATGTTCTCTTAATTGTGCCAGATTATTATGGTTTTAATTGCTATTATAATGACAAAATTCATTCCGTGAATCTGCCCATTTCGTAACTCTTCTAAAATGATTACAATGTAGCAATTTTGTAAAGATTCACTCATTCGCCATCTACGTAACAGACAAATGAAATAAAAATTCACTTTTAAAGATATGTATTGTTCAGACAGCCATTTATAAATCTAAAACACGAGTGACAGTGTTAAAGGTGGCACATAATATTAAAAGTAAAACGCAAGGCACAGTGCATACTTGAAATATTTGAATACTTTTTACAATCATGTGCCTTGCGAGAATTAAAGAAACTATCAAAATGTCCCTATTAATAAATTGTAGCACCAATTAAGAGATATTCTGAAGTGTTTTACTATACAAAAAATTTTAAAATTGGCGTTTTCTACCGAAATTATTGCAGTATGAACAAAGAGGTTTCACACATAGGCATAACCTGTATGTACAAATTTGTATGTTTGTAATAGACCAAACTTCCTTCTAATTCCAGACATCTAAGTAATTTAAAATCACATACATTATTAAGAAATGAATATAGCTTTGGAAGTTATTCATGCTACTGTTACACCTGCATTGTAACTCGCTAGTTAAGGCGTTAACATGACTGCCCAAGTCAAACGTTCGAATTTAGAAAATTAACACATTTATTCTTGGGCAAACTTTTGTAGTACTTCATAAATATACTCAATCCGGGCGTTATTTTTAACGCATTAATCACCAATAATTTTCACATCCGTTAACACAAGACAGTAGAAGAAAAGAGTAATAAGCAAATAATAACTTTAATCCCAATTTCGCTAATATAGCCAGAACTTACTTCTTAATACAGCGTCCTATACACAAACCCTACATAGTCCTATATATAACAGTATTGGTAAAACTATATACACTAATGTATACTATTGTATACTTACCTGTGCCACCTTTAACCTGTCACCACAGCCATAGCCCAGAGGGGGAATTGGGGGTTTAAGCCCCCCGTAAAATATTTAGTAACAAAGTGATGACAACTGACAACATTTTATATTTTCAACATTTATTTATATTACATGTAAACCAGCCCGATTTTTTTTTTGTTTCAATTAAATGCAATTTCAATGAATTGATTTCGTTTCATTTAAGTGTTACAACATCGCATTTTTTAGACTTTTATTTTCTCAAAAAGTAACTGCCAAAAAAGACATAAAATAAACACCAAAATGAAGAAACTGTGTTAATTTTTTGCTAACCTTCAAAATGTTGAAATGTTGTCAATTCCTCACATTACGTTACACATCACTTTTTGTTACAGTTGGTACCATTACTAACCCCTTTCCCTAAAACATTCACAAAGCACTCACTCACTGGACCACGTTACACAAGTCATCACACGTTATTGCTTATGAGATTATAATCAGTCAGTACAACACTTCATACACCGTAGCCTTCTTATCACCAGAGCCCGTCACTATGAACTTATCGTCCGCTGATATATCACAACTGAGCACCGATGATGACTCCTTTGACTGAAATACAAATAATAAAAAATGTGAAAAAATAGACAAGTGCCTTCAATTAAGAACACTTTAAAAAACAAGATGGTTGTTAGGAGACTAAATTAACTATTTATTATGTATTGTAGTACTCCATTTATTTATTATACAATGAAATAACAAGACGTAACTCCTCCATTGTTACCTTTCTCTTAAGTTTTAAACAAAATAAGAGTTCAAAAGAGAAAGGCATTTAATAGAAACTGTACTTTCAGTCACAATCTAAATGGTTCTTGTTTATGTAAGGACTATGATATCTCATAAAACTAACGTGGGAACTAATGCGGAAGCGCATGTAGGCACTAATAGGCGCGCCTTTTGACACGCGCACAACTTGTAAAAGCGTTGCGTTGACACGCTTTTAAGCTCTTATCAATGTTAATACTGATAGGACGTCATCACCGGTTCGAGCAAACACGCCGAAATATGACAGTTTACGCGGGTCCGGTTTTTTGAAGCGCGTATCATAGCGCGCGTGTAAGCGCGTATGCTAAAACGCCCAGAAAAATACGCTAGTCTGAAACCGCACTAAATGATGCTTTCATACTGACCTGGAATATGCTCGCACCGTACGGCGTCCGCCACGCGTTCAGCAAGTTATCTTTGCCGGTGGACGCGAACCATTTCCCGCTCGCCGCGAACCGCAGCGACAGCACGCAGGACTCGTGCAGCAATAGTTGGTAGCGGTCCGGTTTGCCCGCGTGCAGTACTTCCACGTGCGAGTTCTCCATACCGACCGCTAGCCACGACCCTGTGAATAATATTAATGAGATTTTTTCTAAGTTAGCTGTAAATTTTTTTAACAAAAGATACTATCACTCGACTGTACCGTTAGTTTGAGGTTTTGGCGTAGTTGGAAGCATCTTATGTCCACTGATTACTAGATTTGTAACATCACATTAACATGACCCCTAAAAGGCATGATCATCAACTAAAAGATAATTAATAATGCCATGTTGGGTATCAAATGAAAGAGGGATTAATTATCATTATACGTACTCAGTAGAATATTTTTAGCTGTAGCTTGTAATCTCGCTGGTGGTTCATACTTACCCTACTAATATTATAAATGTGAAAGTTTGTAAAGATGTTTGGGTATTTGGATGTTTTTAAGTCCTTCACGCTCTAACCGTTGAACGGATTGAGCTGTAACTTGGCATCCAGGAAAAGGACATAGGATAGATTTTATTCGATTATTGGTTCCCTTTCGGATAAATCCAATATTTTTTACTATTCCGCGGGCGAAGCCATGGGCGTCGTCTAGTTATTAATAAGTTATTAAACCTAGTCTTATCTTGTATATTGTCATTGTGACGGTAACAACGAGCACTCACCGCTGGGACAGTATCCTAGCGAGAAGATCTGGCTGGAGAAGTCGTGTTGGTGCAGCTGGCGGCCCTCGCGCAGGTCCCACGAGCGCACCGTGTTGTCCAGCCCGCCCGTCCACAGCCGCGTGCCGTCCGCGCTGATGTCGATGCACGACGCGCCGTCCGTGTGCCCTACGATATACACACACACATTCACAAACGTAATTTTGTAAGTACATTCGCACGCACAAACGCCCGTACGCCTGTACGCACGCACGCTCGCACGCCCGCACGCACGCATAACAACTCTCCCGCAATATATACCTCGTTTTTTTCGTCGTGATATAAAAGGTAAACAATCTTTTCACAACTTTTATTTATTTAATTAATTTAAAGAAATATTTAGAAGTATACAGAATTTTGTTTTAACATTAAATTATTGTGTATTCCTTAGTTTTTGTTAATTTGTGTCTGTCTTATTTTTAAATCGATAATTACAACAAAAAGACACTGTGTTCAGTACAACTTAACATAAAATTAATTGTGACAACATTTTGTTTTTATTTTACAAGCCAACATATTATGGCAACTTTTTTTTCTCTTTCTTGCAACATGAAAAATGTAATGGCGGTGCACTTTTTACGTTTCCTTTCTATTAAATTACCATTTAAGTACAATGTACATGGTTTTCCTCAATAGTGAAACAAGTAACTAAATTTATGTGTTTTATTATCAAACACACTGTAAGATTGTTTACCTTTTATATCACGACGAAAAAAACGAGGTATACACATTGACACACGTGCCTACGCACGTACAAATACACTCATGCACGTATTCATTAAGGTACACACGCACGCGGACAGTTTTAGTGCGCCCTTTTGTACAATAGACAAGTCGGTGATACTTATTGTCTACTGTTGGACGCTGAGTTTTGTAGCACCCAGTTTAATATTATGCATAATGATACGGTTTTAACTCGACGAGCGAGTTACAGTGCTCCTGTTAAAGTCCAATTTAAATATTTATTTATACGTGGGTACGTATGAACGTATGTTAAACAAGATCGAATTAGAACTAACCTTGGAATTGTCTAACTAGTGTTTGATTCTGTAGGTCCCATACTGCAATGTTGCCGTCTGAGCAACAACTGAAGCAAACCTGGAAATTATTAAAAATTAATTAAAATATTTAAAACCCATTTTATCAACGAAATATAAGTCTTATACCTAGTTTATAACGTAAGCCCATCCACTCACTCTGATAATGGAGACGTATCCAATGACACCTCATGTGTTAAAATGCGTCAAGCCGTTTAGGCTCTAGAGTGTGCCAACGGAACATTGTTCATTGGACATACATACATACCCTAGAAAAATATTACATTCCCTGCACAGTCGGGGAAAACCTTCGAATTTTGAATCAGCTGACAGAGTTCTACACTGACAGACGTCATTGCACGTCTGTTAATTTACAGAGACCGTAAGACAAAGAGTATTGTAGTATATATTTACCTTGGAGTCTGGGCTAATGGCCAGCGCGTAGCAAGCGGGCGCGGAGGAGGTGAGCTCGGCGCGCATGCGCGGCGTGGGCGACGCGATGTCCCAGATGGACAGGTTGGACGCCTCGCCGCCCACGATCAGCGTGCGCCCGTCCGGCAGCAGCTTCACCGACCGGATGTAGTTGTCACGTTGCTGTTGAAACAATACCAATGTACACTCTATTACTTATACCTTAGGGTTGAGATTTGCTTGTCATTGAAACATTACCCATATAAATATTAGACTATTAGTTTTAGCGATAGGGTTTAGATTTGAATGTCACTGAGCGCGTGTGTAGCAGCCTAACAGCTTTACCAAATGGTCATAGTTGTCGCCTTACTATGGTGTCGACATACCCTTATTTAGACTCTATTAGTATTACCCATAAGATTTGAAGTCGGCTGTTTCTGAAAAAGCACTTGATTATTAATAACTGTTTAAACTCACCAAACAATCCAACTGCGACACTGGTTCTAGCGTGGCAGGAGAGCCCGGATTCGTTATATTCCACAGCTTAACACATCCTTTACCGCCGGTGTAGGCGTGTCGGGTCCCGTT
>LGAG01000102.1:72501-85614 GCA_001278395.1 Lerema accius
TCTTTACTATAACAACATGAGGGGCCTAACGCCTAGCCCCGATTACAAAATTCCTGAACGACTGACAAAAAATACTTTAAAATGTGCATGTGAGTGCTAGAATTCTTTTGTAAAAATTAACGAAGCCTTTAGGTAAAACAATTAATAACCGATTCGGTCAGATATGGGCTACAAGATATAATGTGTTTTACAACGGGGCCCAAAGTCAAGTATGTCAAAGGGGCCTGAATATGCCCTAAGACTAGTCTGTGTGTTTGTCATTGTGTTATCCATGATGATATGACGTGTCACATTAAATCCTAGTGGTGTCGAAATGACTGTCATTAATCTATAGACTTACATCTTTAGAGCTCTTAGGTGTAGACCGGCTGGAGGAGGAACCAGAGCGCGAAGGTGGTCTAGGACCATTCTCAGTCCTCTCGCCACCCTCATTCCGAACACCGGGGGACCCTCGCTCCTCCTGCAAACATTACCATTACACCATTAGATATTGTTTGCAACTCTAACTAACTTTACTCTAACTAACTTTATCCAAGTACTAGTACCCAAATATAGCTAGGTATATTAAAATCCTAGGTGTATGTTTAACTATATTTCAATCCAAAACAGATGAATCTATTTTTATCCGACTGTGCCAGAAATAGGGTATGTCTTTCTAACGTATGTATGTATGTCCAATTCTTTGACATGCTCTATAGCCTCTAAACGGTTTAGAGGTTTTAAACACGTAAGCTGTATTTAGTTTCGTCTTCACTGTAGGAGTGGCATAGGCTATATTTTTTATTATACCCCCGACCCCTTACATCATTGTATAGCAATTATTAAACAGCCTGTATATCTCACCTCATTCGCCACATCGACCACTAAGTCTTGATCGCTTTTCTCCGCGTCGCTGTCCTAAAAGTGTAATGTCACATAAAATAAAGTATCAAAATTCATGTATTATTTATATCTCAAACAAAAAACAAGCAATCTAACAAACATGACGGGAGCAATAATAAAACTAAGCCATTTACAATAATGTCATTAATAAAGCATTTGAAAAGCATTTTCAAAGTAACTGTTGGCATATCTCGTCTAATAAATTTATATTATCTCACAACAACAAAAAAATATAAGTGAAGACAGTTACGACCAAGTTACACAATCTTCCAGACACCCACAACAAAGTCACCCCTCTTTCAGTCATCCGCGACAAAGTTACACCTCTTTTAGTCATCCACAACAAACTTTCAATACTCACAACTTTATTCACCTTTTTATATTCCTAAAAAAAGACAACAACGACAACGACAACGACACCCAAACCACTTACTAAGACTTTTTACCACGAGACAAGCCAACAGCCACCTCAAAATGGACATGACACAGCAACGGTACATAAGTTCTGTATTGAAGCCGACACATACACTACATAGACTCACATGGCCGAGTACCTTCTCCTCCTTCCGCCGCTTCACGTCCAGCGGCTCGGCGTCCGGCGAGCGCGGCCGGTACTTCTGCTCGCGCTCGTGAGGGGATACCGACCGTCTTTGCTGTACCGTTAATGTGTGACACTTAGATAATCTATATTCTCAGATTTTTAAGTTAAGGAGTTTGATTGTTTGGTTAAATAATCTAAGCGCTAATCTCAAAAACTACTACAAAAAATCTTTTTGTACTGAAAAACCTTCGTAGGAAAACGGGTCCAAAATGAGCAGGAAAGTAGCCTAATAGCCACAAACAAGCAGCTTGAAGTAGTCGGTACTGGTAGCTGAAAGCAGTTGCGTGGGGTCAACCGCCTATACGGGCAACTTGAAGCAAGTCTACTCATACAACTCATGCAGTCGCAAGACGAGTACTTCAAGCTGCCGGAGGTGACTGCATGAAGCAGTCCGACTATGGTCAGGTCATAAAGGTCATAGATCAAGGTATCTTACCTGTTGGCTCATGACTCTAGAGGAGACTAATCTGTCGTCCTCTCGTGGCGGCGGCTGTCCCGGCAGAAGCGGCGGTGGTGCTGGCCCGCCTGGTAACACCGGGGGCTTTATATCCGTCGGTGGGGGGAGCTCCACCTGAAATACAATACATGTCATGAATAGCTATAAATAGTCTTAGTACCTAGTTAGTATGAGTAATCACAAAATGATAGAATGGCAAAAATTTCTTCTGCATTTCCGGTCTTCACACGGCACGTTAAACAGTCAGTCGCGATTGCTATCGTTAGATGACAGTCGTTAAGTCATGTTGGTTGCCTTAGGACGGCATAAACATTTTCGACACTTGGGTTGACTACTAACCCTTCCAACAATCCTCACTGAAGCAACGTGGGTCTAAGCCTCCTTTATGTGGGGAGACCCGTGCTCAGTAGGGACCTTGAATGGGATGAGGTTACCTAGTTACCTTCCTCCTTATATTTACCTTGTGTGCAGGCGGCGGTAAGTGCGGAGGAGGGGGTCCCGCGCCGGGGAACAGCAACCCCCCCGCGCCGAGCAGCGCCCCCGCCCCGCCCACACCGTGCGGTAGACCCGCCGACGCGTGGATCTGTTGCTACGAGGAATACCTCCCATTAACATCGCGCATCACTTCATATCCCAATCACAGAACGAGAGAGACGTATGTCACGTCATAGGCTAAATCTATTATAAGACCAATCGTGAACTAGATGTCCTCATGATCTTTTGCAAGAATAAAATGGTAACCTGCATTTATTCCCAACTTAGTAAGTTCCATATTATTAACGAACTCATTTTAAATTAAAACTACAGTATTTTCAAGGTCAATAAATGGACTATATTCGTTAAAATACCCAGTATAATTTTTGTAATCACATTTTCTTTTGTATACCATAATGGTTTATCAAATGTAGTGCATAGTGCTTTACCAAAAAAGAAAAGTGCTGAACACCAAACGATGTGCCTCACACGTTTTGTTAGTACCCCTAATAATTTTATTCATATCATTACTTTAGAAAAGCCAACAAACTTTAATTAATGATTATATCATTTATTTCCATATATAAATTGCAATTATTGTGTCTGATATATTAAGCCTATAGGTACCACATAATACCACTTATCTTCGGTAAAAATTATGCCTCCCTAATCTTATATTTACTAAAATAAATCTTTTCATACTTTTTCAGTTCTCTCAAATCATTTTACATTATTATACATAATATAAAGGACAGTTATTAATTTTTAAAATCTTTGATTATACACGGATTAACCTTATCTTACGTCACATTATCTTAAAAAAAATTTATGTAAATTTATTTATTTCTTATAAGCCTGCAAACACATAATTATATATAAATATTTTTGAACTTTTATTAGATTTTGAAGTAAAAAAAAGTAAAAGTTTAAATGTCAAAATTTATTCCACTAGGTATTATATTCGGGTGTACTCGTGTACCGATTTGAGAAAACCGAAAAGCTTTGAAAAGAAAGAAAAGTTTTTCACTAAGTACGTAATAATATTTTTCACAAAAATTGCAAACAGACAACAGTAAAAAGTGAATACACCCACTGTTTTATTACACACATAAAAAAGCAAGTTATTTTAAGTGTACTTCTAAAATGTTCTGATAGTAAAAAGTAATTGTATCTACCACACAAGTGTTTATTATGAAATAGGGACTCTCTGCAACAAAATAGAACATAACAAAGGCACAATCAGCTAATAAAAAGCCGCAAATAATAAAAAAAAATATGAAAATGCTAATTTTGATGACAACTAACGACAACAATTATAGATTAAATTAATTTTATTTTTCAGAACATTCAACTGTATTTATTTTATCGAATAATTATTATGCATTTTTAGATTTTGGTCAAATTATGTAATATCAAATATGATGAAAAGAAAATCCAAACATAGGCACCACTTTTCGCACTATACCCTAATTTCAATTTTGACACGCTATTATGCATATTATGGCTATGCTGTCAAAGTATAATATCGCCAAAACCATCTAAGCTAAAATATGGGGAGCTTTTCTTACATTTATATTTCTCCACCAACCTTATTATGAAGTTACCTGACTATCATTTACCAGCTGTCAAGTCATAAGAATATCATACACAAATTATTATACAGCCCTATTTATTTGTAACTATGGATAAATCAGTGATAGTATTGATTGATCACCATTGTCAACTGATATCAGACTATAATATATTAAAATACTGTAAATCGTGAACATAAAAAAGAAAGAAAAGACAGTTGTTAACGACAAAAATTAATACGGATTATAAAAGACGTGATGAAGATCCTTCCTCCATATATAAAACGATAAAAGGGCACGAAACTGATTTTACCATGTCTTTAACTGCTATCAAAAATAAAGGTAACATTTTTCTATTTTGTTTTAGAATTTTAATAATTAGGTTCTTTGTTACCGCTTACCCAGGTTCTAGACACTCATACAAACTTGATACATTAACGAAAATATGTGGGTTAGTCAATACCCTTCTTATAAAAGGTGCAAGTATATGACACATGGTATAACTCATATTTTTAAGGTACATTGACCTCTTGACTAGTAAATATCACGTGAAACGAATTCAGGAAAACTGACAAATGATCTGTGGCTATGTAATTTCCATTTAATCGTTTATACTTTTTATTTTTAATGTTGTCTTAAAATATTCACATGGTATAACTCATATTTTTAAGGTACATTGACCTCTTGACTAGTAAATATCACGTGAAACGAATTCAGGAAAACTGACAAATGATCTGTGGCTATGTAATTTCCATTTAATCGTCTATACTTTTTATTTTTAATGTTGTCTTAAAATATTACCTGCCAGTTAAACCTTTAATTATATTTAAGTATTCTTTAATCACTTCACGATTAATAAACGATAATAACAAAGTAGGACGCTTCGTCTTTGTATGTCAATCGATCTCATACAATTTTAATAGCGCCTGTTAACTAGGTATAATTAAATAGCAAATTAATACGCTTACGTTTAAAGAGGAAAATCAATAAGTAGGTAGTTTTCATGACCGCAACAACACCAATTGTGGTTCCTTCATTTGTTCCATAATTAGGAAAAACCGAATTACCAAATAAAACATTATTTAGACTGTATCTCTAATATGCCCAAATGGGTGAGATAAAAAATGCCACTATACAAACCGGCTTAAATTAGGTAGCGATTATCCGCCTTACAGAATTTAATTTTAATTGCATGTATATTTCCATTGAACTGTTGGGAACAACGAATAAAAAAAT
Source organism: Lerema accius (assembly GCA_001278395.1). Classification (NCBI taxonomy): domain Eukaryota; kingdom Metazoa; phylum Arthropoda; class Insecta; order Lepidoptera; family Hesperiidae; genus Lerema; species Lerema accius. Next base: position 77,723 of record LGAG01000102.1, read on the forward strand.
ATCATCAAATCAGCTTATCTATGAAAAATCAACGCCTTGATATTAAGTGTATAGTTTTTACTATGTCGGTTCAACTAATATTCACTTTCCTATCAGACTTATTAAAAAACATAAAATTATATTTATACACGGTTAACACACACACATTTAACGGCTAACGTAACTGGCCGTCGAAACAACAAAATTATAATAGATATGCAACACAAAAATAAATAATAGAATGGTGTTAATCACAAAACAACAAATGATAAACCAAGCACAACAGTTGTCTACACTTACAAGAAGTTGCTGGAGGCCCTGTTGTTGTTGTTGCTGCGGACAACATTAAATAAAACAATGTTGAATTACATCAACATACTCATTAATTAATTATAGTAACCTACAAGCTCTACTTTCTAAGAGAATACGAGTATATTTATTATATTTTAAAAGTATATTATCTAGTATAAAGTTATATGGAAATACAGGTTACGAAGATTTATCACTTTTACCTAACGAGACTCCCAATCTCTGGTCAATAAAGTAGACTATGTCCTCTATCTTTCAAACAGAAGAGCGGGGCCCAGCAGTGGGACTATAACGTGTTGATAACATTGTACATTTTCATCATTATATCGGCATAAAAATGTAAAAATTAAGACAATCATACACTCTTCAAACATTAACTAAACTAACAGTGGTAATTTATATAAATTCGTTCCAATAGAAACCTAGTATAATAGGCAAAGTAGTCAATAACGTTGATCATTAATGCATAAGCGGTGAAATAACGAATAATACTTTTAATGGTCAACAAAAACATTAATCGCAACATAATGAGTCCTATAAAGTTCAGGTAGCATCTAACGGTAGCCAGGAAAGAAAAGATAAAAGAATAGAAAGAAGGAAAGGGAGTACCAGAGCCTATGGTAACCTTACGAGGTGGTGTAACTACTTACCCCTATGATAGCATTAAGTTCAGACATAGTGACCTGCTTAGCTCTCTCGACTGCCGAAGCAACCTGCTGTTGGTGTTCTTGCGCGAGAAACGGCAACACTTGCCCTATGATAGCGCTAAGCCGTTTTGCTATCTCTGTCTGTTGTAAAAAGAGCTCAAGTTAAACAATGATCTAGACATAAATCATAAAGTAAAGAACTTCTGTATATAAAAAACCATTTTATCAAAAGTCAACATTTTAAAATATACAAATTTCGATAATTATGTTATTTTAGGTTATTAGTGTTTTAAAACAAATAACAAAATGATAAATAACCGGAATTTAACCTTGGGAAGATGAAATTACAATGATTTCAAGTTAACAATGAGATTTTAGGTTTAATGATATGCTCTTCTCCATTCAACAATCCGTTTTTGAAATGAAATATACATCTAAAAATCTTTTTACTAATGTTATAGAATTATTAAGGAAAATGGGCTATATAACATACCTGTTTATGCATTTCCACATTCAGCCCATATGACATTTCATAATACTGTAAAAGAAAACATTAAAATTAATTAAGAGTAGGATACAGGCCTAGTACAAAAAATAAACCTTGATAAAGAAAGATTTCAATACCATAACATAATGCCTCTGCATTTCAGTTTTCTCACTTGCCAGTTTCTCACATTCTAACTTTAATCTGAAATAAAATTAGGTTATGAGATAAAAGAGGTTCTATAATTAAACTAATAAACATGCCAACATAGACATTTCACTGAAATGTAATTTGTTAATCCTTATCTCAATAACATTGTTTACAACATAGTAGATTTGGATAATCTATTTAATGTTGTTGCTTTTTATCAGTTCTCTGGCGTTTTAAGGATTGTTTTTATTACATCAAGACAATATTACAAATTTTTTTTAATGCCACATGATTTAGTACATTATGAAAAACTTTATTCAACTAAACTTTTACTTACGTATGATATTGTGCTTGCAAAAAATTGAATTCCTCCTTAATACGCTCCAAAGTATCCGCTATTGTAAACTTAATTGGCCCAGCCGTGGGCTGTGGTCCCTAAAACAAACTCAAAGACAATAAACTAGTCTCAATAAAAGGTAAATTACAAGAAGCTTCTAGATATAAGTGTAGTAAAGTGTTAAGATACAGTTATTTAGGCTAGGCGAGATAGAAAAACAACACAAACCCTTACCGCGGCGCCCGGGTGCCGCGTCGGCGTCGGATACATGTTGACACGACAAATGTAGTGCCCTCAAACATACAATCAAATAAAGTTTTCTTTATGTCCCTTTATATTTAACACTCCCAACACCATTTCCAATAATCTCTCAGCCGCTATAACACACTAAACACAGCCGAACCTCGGTTATGCGCTACAGACAATGATATGCATAAACTTTGCCTAAAAACTTTTGAATTATCAGTCATTATCTTGGCAAACACAACTTTTTAATATAACCGACAGTGACGATACAAATATAAGGATGTAATTTTGTTTAAAATTTTCACCACATCGAATATAGAAAAATTTCAATTTAGCAGATTTTTATCATAAATCCACGCCGCAATTTTTGTTAGCTGTCATGTCATCTAACTCATCCATCATTCGTTCATTCATCGCTGTCCGGCGGGCGGCGGTACCAGCAGCTAGTGTTGTATACAATGTATATAATTTTCGAGCTATGATATCGATAAATTAAATCCTTGAAATAGTGTGTTGTTTGTTTTGTTAATAGTTTGTTGTTTGTTTGTTGAGTAGTTACTTATATTTCTTAACCCAGATGGATATTACATCTGAAGTTTTGTCTTAAGAGGTACATATCCAAGTATTTCTATTCGTATTTTTTAACGTGCTTTTTTATATCAATAATAATTTTGAAAGGAGGTTATCATGAATAGAAATGCTAAATTGTTTCGGAAGATTGTTGTACCTATTATGAAAATAAAACTGAAACACCTTACTGCGACACTACCTACTATTGAAAATTGCTGTGGATAGTGAGCGGTATGTTAAAAGAGAAATACTTAGACAAGAATAGCTCCTCAGAATAATATTTCAGATTACTACTGTCTTACTTTGCTTAGATCTTTCTGTAAGCAGTGAAATTATAAACTTGCCAACTATGGATCTGTAGACTTCTTATCTTACACTGTTGCGAACTTTAAAATAAGAATTCGAAATTGGGTAGCTTCAATTAATGTTGTCGAAATAGGTATATTGATAATTTTATGTACTTACGTAATAATAATTTAATATTTAAAATTAATTTAGAATTATTGACAAAACTTAAATACATACTTGATTAAAAAGTAATTTATAGTAGGTATAAATATTTTCAACTAATATCAACGTCAAAAATATAATAAAATGTAGCAATTTCCCATGCTTGCTATATATATTTTCGACTTTTATTATAATAATAACAAATATTTTTCAATTTATTACTCATAGTCATGGTCACTAAGCTAGGTTTTTTTTCGTATCTATCTATCGCATAAAATTTAACGTACCTGTCCTACACTACGCAACACATTTGTTATCCATGTTAGCTTACGTATCTGTGTTTCTCTATGGTAACATATTGCATCTGTGATATATGTCAATAGATTAAACTTTAGAAAATATTACCACAAAATAAAGAGTAACGTCTATGCTCATCTTTATGGTTTGCGCACAAGTACTATGGTACATAAATAATAAGTTGAGTATAAAAGAATAAGGATATTATAAATAATTTTGTTATGTACGTGCTCTTTTTATATCGATGCTAATAAATATACTCGTAAACTCATAATAATAAAGTGAAAATACTCTCTCAATTATGATCACTTATCTGTGGCAGATATTATCGTGTCTTTAAGTTGTCTGTGGCACAATTGAGAATTTGTGACTTGTGCCTGACTTTAGTTCGTGTTGTGAGATTGTCGCCAAATTCAATCCAATTGTCGCGTTGCAGCTGTTCGATAGCACGAGTGTTCAGATTCGGAGTGTTTTGCAATAAGTATTTTGGTTGCTTTGATTTATTACGTGAAAGAGTGTGTTTTCTAATGATTATTCTCAAGAAAAAAGTGCTATTTTAATAGTGAAGATAAGGTTTTTTGTGTTTTAAATCTCAAAGAGAACCATCATGGATTTCAAAACAGCCGTTTCAAACATTTTCAACGCTGCACGAGATGGGAATCTTACACGACTGAAAGTAAGTATTCGAATTTAGTTTACAGTTATTCCTTTGTATTCTGTTATATAATTCAACTTGATCAGAATAGCTTTTTCTGTTCCTTGATTTGTTGCTTACGAATCGCCGTTATATGGTTATTGTGTACAGTTATCTTTTACTCATTCCACGTTCTGTATTGTGGTTCATGTTACTCTGTTTTTACAAACTGAAACTTGGATTAAATATACATGTTATTGTTTCTAGCCTCATATGAGTATAAAACATTTACTTTTCTTCAATAGTGACTTAATCATTAACTACTGATTAGACGTCCGCTGTTCTGTGAGGATAAGTAACGGTAGATAAGGCAGAAATTATTCTGTAATTTTCAGTTTCACGTCGTCAACATGTTACAGTTGTCAACGTATTAAATGTATTGTATCTTCTAAATGTATTTTTAGATTGGAAAAATCTACAATACCTTACTTATACGCAGTTGCGTAGTGCTCGTGACGCGTATTCCAAAAACTAAATGACATCGTATTTACGAAAAATTTTAAGATTGATGATCATTTACACCTACTCATACACATCTCTTGTAACGTAATTTCGATAATTTATGCAGATATTCGTGAACATAATATTTTATGATATTTAGTTGCAAATCTTTAATTTGAAAATTCCGATAACATGTAGCAAATTTGATGTAACTCTGTGTGAAGATAGTTAAGTCTTAATGGCCTACAACAGGGTAACACTCTTTCCTCATAACCGAGGAGATCTATATACATCAAACACCACCAAATTTCTATAGTGCAGGCAGGTTACTGGTAACTGTTTTAAAATTATGGGTTTCACTGTAATGGAGAAAATCTTAAGCCTATGTGTAGTAATTTAATTTATTCATCATTTAATATTGTGGACAATATTCTACTAGCATTTTAGGGTGAATAAAATAAAATATCTAATTTTAATAATTATACGTAACATTTGATGTACATAAGTGTATCATTGATACCTACATGAATAAACAATTTTGAATTTGAATTTATATATTAATGTCACTGTGTAATTATTGTAAACAAATAAGTGTTTAAATTAAACAAAGAGTAGTTGGTAACTAATTTATCATTGCATACACTTCATTATGTGCTATTATTACCATTTTAATTGTTACTGGATTGATTTACAAACAAAGCCATTCTTATGTAATTTCTTTGTACCGGTTAAAAAAAGATACTGGGTTTAAGAATTATAATTAAAAATGTATAGATAGAATAGAATAACTTGTTTATAATTGAAGAAATAGTATCTGCACATTATCAGAATTAGAACTGAAGTTTTAAGCTAAATCACTATGGAATATGTGAGATTGAGTCTCTTGTTTCTTATCATAATAGGTGACATCTAAATACTTAACAAGGACATTACAATAATAAAGTAAAAAAAATGTATTTTCATCAATAAGAATAAATAAATAATTTTATCCAAATTATATAAATAACCTCTTACATTCGACAAATTAAGTTATTCAGATTGGTGAGTTCCTTATGCACTACATATTAAGCTGTTAGTCTCATAGTTGTTACTGTAAAAGATTTGTTAAGCCATGCCAGAGGCAAAAACTCTCTGCCCAAAACATCATTAAAATTATCTGATGATTAGTTGGGCATTAACCTCATAAAATGTGCACTAGAGCATCATGATAATAATGCTTTTCAAAACCTGTTGGTCATGAGGAGAGACTTAAGGAGAGAAACAAAACTTTGTAAGCCTTACTTTCTATCTATTTAAAACTGCAATGGCACTGAGTGAGTGAAGTCATCATTGTGATATTTCGTTAGAGAATAGCATGGTAGGCTTAATATTTTAATAATACAGATTTAATGCTCTCGATAAAATCTCAATTGTCCCTCTCTACTAAGTGTCTCAGACCAGATGTCTAGGTCTTCTGCAAAGTTAATAAAGAATATTTAATTACATTTCTTAGCGAATTGTTAGTAAAACACACAAAAAATATACCTACAACTTGAGTATTTATTTCAAGCAAAATTGTTGCAATACATGACAAAATCTTCTTGCAAAACTTGTTGGTTACATGTAGCAGGAAAATATATGTCTCATCACCATCTGGCATATCAAATAAGCGAAACTTATCTAATGCTAGTGCGTATACTAAACACACTCACACACAAATATAAAATATCTGCTTAGGTAACTTCCTAGCTTGTTTCAATCACAAGGAAATGGTGTTTACATAAGAGAGAACTAACTAAGTCTTAAGTAAGACAGAACTTAGGCATGAAAGGTACTGCTTTGTTCAAATAAATCTAGGTAGCTGCAGTGAAAGGAGTATATTTACATAGCTTCATAAGTTAGTCAATGTGAACACACCTTAAGACTGAGAGTTGCATGAGATATTGATAAAAGTAAAATCATGCTATAATATAGGGTCTTATTTACAACATTCATTAAAATTATTCCTGCGACAGAAAATTGTAGTAAGTAAAGTACTTAATTTACAATTATTTCAAGGGTTACTATAGTGTAAATGAATAATAATTATGATAATGACAAAGGTAAAATAGTTCTGCAACCAATTCTGTTCAGGCTAGAATATAAATCTTGTAATGAAAATAATTGTATTGTATTTTTTTTAAAAGATGTGTGAGCGAGCTCTTTTCTCCTTTCTTCTCCTCCATATTAAAGCTAATTTTCGAAACAGGGGTAGATAAAAAACATGCATACATGTATCATTGATAGTTAATAAATCATTTTGAGTTTGAATTTAATGCACATTAAGTTATCTCTCTTCTAACTAACAATAGTAACCCCACAAATACAATAGTATTGACTGATGAGCATGATTTACCAGGGAAAGTAGGTGGAAGTGCGTTGACCTCATTCGATGCATTGCTTACAATGTATACAAAGCCCTGGCTGCGTGGGCGGACAGAATTCGTGATCACAGCGAGAGAAACCACAGAAGGATTATTATGTAAAATCACGTTAAAATTATCGTCGACATTTTGTCGCAAGACGGAATAGAGGGAACGTTGAGGTGTTAAGGGCATTTAGAACCAATGTAACTTGAAGGTCGCAATGGTCGCGTCAAAGAAATAAACTTGTTGCGCGAAAATTATCTACAAATTGTATATACGCGTATGCCTATTAAAGCATAATTACAATTACAGATTAGAATAATTCTATAATTACAGTTACAGATTGGTATGATTACTAATGTAATGTATTCTTTCAAAATCTATTTAACGACAGCCAGTCAGACTAATACTATTATGTTTTAAATTAAAGAGAGACTTTATTTTACTCGATTCGAAGTTAATTGCAATTGGAAACTTCCTATCAGCAGGAAACGGCATAATGAGGATATCGTGAGAATGTTCATGAACTCCGATAACCCACGTAGTAGGTAGCAATCTAAAATTAAAAGAAAGGTCATAAAATAAGTACGTAGTCGGGTTACAAAGCCTTTGAATTCTGTTTATGAAGCGTATGTCTGTATTTGTATGTCCATTTTTGGCACGCTCTACAGCTAAAACCGCTTGACGGATTACAATATGAGCTGTCATTATATTCGTCGTCATTTTGAGAGTGACAGGAGCTAGACGCTATATAATTTTTACCCCCTCCCATCAAACATTTAGCAATCAGGCTTATTTTATAACTAGTGGACCCGCCCTCGCTTCGCTTCGGGAAACCTATGCCGAAACGAAAGTAAAAAAAAAAGTAGCCTAAGTTACTTCTTGATATATTAGCTGTCTGCCA
>LGAG01000102.1:85743-103673 GCA_001278395.1 Lerema accius
AAAACAAATCGATAGTTGTTGGGACATTCATTAGTTCTAAGGTTTAATGTGCTTTAATTAAATTGTTTTTCGCTCAGTTTTAGTTTAAAATTAATTCTTAACATCTCAAACATGCCTGAGTACGTTATCTGTGAACAACACTGTGCTCTGATTTTAAACTACCCATTGTTCTGCAATCGTAACTCCACAAATACTCGTGATTTATTGAACATGCAGTTATTAATATTCTTTACTTGTAAGCGACGAAGGGAATGCTACGAATGACGGTGAGTTATTTATAAAATCCGGTAAGGACAACGATCGTTTAAGGATAATAAATAATCTTGTTATTATACGCATCAAAGTGCGCAGAAAACGCGATGGTTAGAATTACCATAAATTCTTTGTAATGCAATTAATCCATTAAAATTACAAGTTACTAATTAAATCTAGGGTATTATATAAAATGTTGTTAGGGGCGTTTTCCATCTTTCAGACTAAATCTTTTATTTTTGGTGCAAAAAAAATGACGAGGCAATGTCTTCGAAACTTTAGAAAACTTTTAAACACTCGCAATCTCGAAGTCATGAATGTTGTTGCTAAACTAGTTTAGCAGCATTAATTGCTTCTTTCTTGACCGATAACTGTGCTCTTACGTCCCTGATTTAAAAGTTCTCTTAGCCGCTGATAACCATAAAGATTTACGCGATTTTGCACCTTATGTAAGTTGTGTTCACTGATAAACATACATTCCAACTATGTTTCGTAAATATTTAAATTGTTTTGACACAATATGTTAATAACTAACTACAAGCGTGTTGTCTGCGTCGACTCAAGAGAGCGGCGAATCTTCAGATCAAAAATAAGTTTCTCAAACGCATTTAGCGTCCCTGTTAGCTGCTTACTCATCCCAGATGCGCGGATGCAATCTCTGATGTTTGCCCGCAAAACGACGCGTTAAAATTAAACTCAACTTGTCTTGCGGTGGTCTAAGGTGGGCATCTTAGCGGTTTTGGAATTTTTTATGGACTGGATGGTTGCTGAGTAGTATGACCTATTTATATTAAAGAGATGATTGGTCTACCTGAAGATTTAAATGGACCTCAACTCCACGGATATTGAGTTGACCCAATTTTACTGTAACCTATGTTTTGTCAGCGTACACGAAATAAACTTTTATCAAGGAGATCAATTTATTGTGTAAGACTTATATCAATTTGAAGCGATCAAATGAAGATTTAACCGTTAAATGTCGGGCGCTCATATAAAAGTAGTTAAAAAAATAATTATTAATCGTGTTTCTTAGGCACTTCAAGACGTCAATCTCGCTGTTATCTAGGTTAGTTAGTAGGTTATCTGCATTATAGCGGAGTCTGACGGCAACCAGCCAATCCATCTTTATTTATTTTCTTAAATTTTATCTACGTTAATATTTTACTCTTGTAATAAAAATCTTTGGGCTGCTTCGAAATATTAAGTCCCTTCTCCTCATCAATTTATGTTTATGTATAGTTAATATAATATTGGCGTTTAAAAATTGACTGAAAATTTTGGGAAATATGTATAGTTTTGTTATTCAGATTTGAAACTTTTTAATGGTTAGGAAATAAAAACTGTCTATGGCTGCAGATTCAGATAACAACATAGACAACAATAGATCAGCTATATTACATCTATTGACTTTATTAAGATAGATGTGAACAATGAATTGAAGGACAACAAATTATATGCAATTGAAAACTAGTCAGTACAATAACGGACTATTGATGAAAAGAGACAAAAGATTGAAGTTTTTATGTGAATGAAATGGGGAAACGAATTGAGGTATCATCTTAAGTTTATGCTACCGGTTATGAAAATATCAAAATATGTTTATTTGGATGAGAAAGTACAAAGTTATCAACAGTATTGGAATACACATCGCAAGATGGTTCACATTAATACGACTTCAAAATAAAGTTATTTCGGATGTTAAAAGAGAGAGCATGCGGATATTAAGGTGTAAATTAATCGCGTGAAATATGAAACGAAGCGTCTTGTTCCACGTGGTTATGTATAATTCGCATAGACTATCGAAAACAACTTTGTCCGATGCTGCAATGTTTCGTTGGACGTTCGCAATTTCGACTCGACATAGTTTCGAAATCCAGGGCGAAGGTTCATTAGCAGCGTTAATATGATTCATTCCGTCGATAATAAAGTAATGTAAGAGCCGACTGTCGACTGTTTTTTAGCCAGAATCTCAATCTAATCACACCAATAACGACTTTATGACGGTCTCATTAAAATTCATGATGGTTGCTATGCTATGTGTCAATTGTAGCAAAAAATGTCACAAGAGGACAAACGCGTGTTTTTCAACGATGTCTATTTTCGTCAGTGTGGTATGGCGGTGTTGAGCTGTAGAGTAATGGAGCAAGAAGACGGCACGCGAATATTTTAAACGCACAACCTGTTTGTTTGCTGTTTGTTTCAAAATTATAATGTTTGTTACAACGCGAACGGTCTGTTGCAAGGGACCAACATTTGCTTACAAGTTGTCTCATTACTGCAATCGCGGCTAAGCTCGTAATCGATGGTTTAGTTTGTTTTATGTCGTTGTTACAAACATGTTATGGTGCTTTTGACATAATGAAGATAATTATGTATAAGAAAATATTTAAGCTGAGATTTGTACTTCAGATGTTGCTATTTAGTCAAAATCGGTGTTGTGTTAGGAAGATATTGACCGTTATAAATAGATTCGTGGAATTCCCGGGTTTATCACAACAAGAATATGTAATTCGGTACTTACGTGATAATACTAGAAGTATATTCGACCTCAAAGTTGGTCTAAGAACTCTCATAGATTAGTTTTTAGGACGGTCTTACCATTATATGTTGTACATCTTTAAATAGTGTAGCGTAAAACAAAGATGCTATTTTTACCTGGTCTTTGTTTAGAATATAGGTATTATCTGATGTCGCACCAGAGTTTCTTAACTGTTTACAATCATCACCATACAGGTGTTTTATCGTATGTTAATCAGCATAATACTAAAGTGGATGAGATGTTTCGGTGTCAGTATTATTTCTGTATTAATACATTGCACCACTTCCACCACAAACAAGTTATTACCTAGTTGCATAAAATATATTCAGCGTAAAGAAATGACAACACGGAAACGGAGTCACGCCTTTGGATTTAGACCACACGTTTTCCGCTGCTTTTCACCATTTCGTTTTGTCTGCCTCGTCTTGTCTTTGTTCGAGGCGTGAGTCAACTTAGCTCGTACTCGAAGCTCGGAAGATGGAACGAGGAAGGATTCTTTTTGTGCCTCGATACATTTCCTAGTACGGCCTTTGTTTAGGCACTACGCTGGTTTTGTCGTCTTCATCGTTGGATGGATGCCAAATTGTCAATGTTGGTTGGATAGTGCGAAAAATTGCTCGTTAATAATGGACTTTTCGTGACGGTGTGGAATTGGATGATTACGTGTTGCCAGTGCAATGTTTGGGCGAAGAGTGGGTACTTTTTAGCAGACTGTTCTAGCAGGAGGGTAATGTTTTTGGAGCGTAGTATAATAATGTATGTTGTATTTGTGCAAATGCTACCGTATTTTTATGGCATGGGCACCATCAGTGGTGTTTTTGAGTGATGTCTATCTCATCCAACGATGTCGTTAATCTCATCTCATCGTCGTTTGTGGGATTGTCAACTCGACAGACAAGATCATTAATTACCAACTAAGCTACATTGACAAGTAAAGTTAGATGTAATAAAACACCATTGTATACAGAACAAATGAAATACTACGTTAATACAGGAATTCTATTTTAGCAGCAAGTTTTGAACAAATTCTAGGCCTAAACAGTCTTCGTAGTTCCAAGACTACTGGAAAACAAAGACGTTCATCCACTTAAGCCTACCAAGTGGTTGAATGAGGGTTTGTTGCGCTGGGAGAGGAGACGTCGTAATATAATGTCTTGCGCTGAAGTACTTTTTCATGAAAATTTCTTAAGAAAATGTGCTCTATGGATACGCGGACTATGTTACTTATTCTGGTTGTCAAGTTAGTGAAATTATCAGTTTACGTGTAATAATTTATGTCAACGGAATATAGATACAATTGACATTACATATTGAGTACTATGTGCAAGATACTAAACAATTTAAAAAGTGTTTCACCACAGATTAAAGAATAGTTACTTTATGGTTTTACGCTGCATTGCATTCGTCATAGATCTTTACGATAATATTTGGCATTTCTTATTACTTTGAGGAAAAAGGGACTTCAAGTGGTTCAATACATGTTTCCACGCCATGCGCTTACGACATACTCGTATCTTTACTATAATATATCCTGATTCTATATCTACAAACGGATGAAGATTCAATCACAAAGCCTAGTTGCCGACATGATGTCGGAAGCTAGTTAGTAACAAAGGCACATCCGTAGTCACTAACGAACTACACGTGCCGAGTTACATACTAGTCGACACAACGATTAACAATCGTAGTATCTTGTGGGAACTTAGATGTATCATGTCAAAGGCATGTTTTTGTCTTATAAGGAAGGAAATTAGTTTGGAAACTCGTCTTTTTATCCGACTGCCTAAGGAAGGTAAAGGTTTTTGAGCGTATGTACTCGTATGTATGTCCACATCTTTGGCACGCTCTTCCGCCTAAATGACTTGACGGATTTCAACATACGATACAAAATATGGGGTGTCATTGAATTCGTCTCGATAGTAAAAGTTACATATAGGCTAATATTTTTAACACCCCCTTCACCAAAACAGCGGGCAGGTTTTTGTTTTTCTTTTAATGATAATAATTTGCGATTGAATTCACAGAAATTTGTTGGATAACAATTGTGTATTAGGTACCTACCACGATTATTATATTGGCACAGAATACAGATACCGTTCCCTATCTGTTGCGGTTCAGAGTTAGTGTTGTGTACGTTGAAAATTTGGGTCAAAACTATAGCTTATCTAAGCGTGGCCGTGACACGGAATCCAATGGTATAAGTATTTCTATCTTGGGATAGGAAGCTCTTTATGAATTGGGATGATCGATTAAGATTTGGTTATTTATTTATTTGTTTTATATAAGTTAGGGCATAATTTTAATATTTTCATATATCTTGTTTATAATGTGAACCGATTGAAGTAATTGTTGGCAAGTCCATCATTGTTTTAGAATTAATTAGGTAATGATTATGACTTCTGTAATTTTGTTTCATTCGTGCATTCTAATGTGTAAATTAAAATGTCATGTAAGTTATGGAAATTGTATAAGTGCAATAGATATGTTTATGCCTAAAAATATATTTTTGAGTAGTGCGTGTCCGGACTCGTATCTACTACCAGCATAATTAGATATAGAGTGCATTTTTCATATACAATCATACCAGTAAAACTATAAATTCTCTTTACTTGAGGTATTAGTGATGGTTACCTCATACAATCAGGCAGCGTACCTACTTACTCTTTAGTTAGCTACGAGTATTTACGTAAATAAATCTTAATCCTGAAGTACAAGAATTGAGACACAGATTAAATCTCCAATCACGCGACAGCTTAAAGTTTTATAATACCAACTAATACTGATTGTTACGCGTTTGTTACAAAACTAACTGTCTCAGTATTTGGATCTGTTGCAACGTATTATGTATTCCTTTATGCCTTTAGTAGATCGAGTTCAATAATTAGGCAACCCCTAGTTATGTAACATTGTTTCATTGTTAACAGTAGCCTTGACAGATTCTGGTCAGCTACGGTAAAAGATATTGTATTAATTGCATTTTTTTTTCTTTTTCAAGTAAGTATTACACAACGAAATATGGAATAAGGCCAGTTACAGTTCTAAAATAAAATTGTTTGTTACGTCCGAGCTGAAAAAGTTGTAGAAAAAGTATTGAAGGCGTAGAGTTGATCAATAATGACGAAATGGTTGAAAGTGTAAGCTCAATCAATACGATGCGTGTGCAATCTGCGTAATATAAATTCGAATAGTTGTAATCTTAATCCCGTTGATTGAATGCAAAAAGTAGATATCTTTCGAAGACTATTTCTTAGGGTCGTTAGTCTTTAAAAATACTCGTATGTCTTTGTAGAATGGTTACTCGTTATGAATAATTATTTAATTCTCGCTCTTCTGTCCGTCTGTTCTTCTTGAGCTTAGCTCATAAAACCTCAGAAAAAAGCATTCATCACGCCGATAGAGTGGTTCAATAAAATTAAATGAAATAATTGACTAATGATGACGTTGACTGATGTGCCTTTAAACGACATAACAAATTGTTGCCAAATGCTCTCAATGTTGGTATACTATGTGAGAACATAAACAGACATATCAGAGCTTAATAGTGGTCATCTATGCCAATGGTCATGGGTGGTGGGCGCGTGTGGTCACGTGGTCATCCTTGATGTAACCCAACCGAAACGATGAACCCAATCTGTCGTTAGTAGCTTATTATTCGAGTGAGACTGAGTATACCTAATCTTTTATGTACAGTCAGTCCTTCAAAAATATCTGACCCCCCCTGAAAACCAACTTCCCGGTGTCCGTTTCAGCTGATATTTTGAATACGTATGTTAATGGGATGATACTGTAATATGTATTATAATGCAATAAAGCAGATCTGATAATGGACACTGAAGGTGGCCATAGGAACTCTTTAAGGAAACCACACGACCTCATCGAAATTGGATTTGTTTGATTTGTTGTGGCAAAGACATTATTTTTAGATGATATTCAAGGCTTGCTGATACAATCGGAAGGAGTTCAGAGCTTCCGAAAACACTATCAACTTTTACCCGCGACTTCGCTCGCATTTTTTTAATAAATTGTATCCTGATACTTTTAGTACCTCCAAGAATATGTGCACAAAGTTTTATGACGATTGGTTAAGTAATTTTTGCATGAAAGTGTGTAAAAAAAAACTTACATTCGCATTTATAATATTAGTATGGAAAAATTATTCGCCGAGAAATGTAGCATCATTAAAACTTTATACCTCGTCCTCTTATAAGTAGGAGTATACCTACCTACTAGTACCTACTAGTAGGAGTACCTATATCGACGTTTGAAAGTCAACATGAGTAAGCGACAAAAATACGTTATTGCTAGCTAGGTATTATGCTATTAGACTCGCGAAATTTTTAGGGATTCCAAAGTTTAAAAGTATAAGGAAATACTAATGTCGCTTAGTCATAGAGCGTATTTTTGAAGACTTGCGGTGTTTTTCCTAAAATTGATCTACCATCTAGATTCCTAAATGTCACGAGAATCGAAACGTCTAAAGTGCACTTTAATGACCTCTTAACATCATCATTATTGAATTGAGCTGTAACTCGTACCAACGAATATTCGACATTTAAAATTGATTCCGGATATCGAATCAATAAAATCATACGAGTGTATGGTATCATAAGCCGTGTGACGTCACAACGGCAGTTAATACACCAGGTGATAACCTCCGATACTGCGTTGGCAAAATACCGCTGTGATAACACGCTTATCTTACTGTCTGTCTGTATGTGTGTGTATGTGTATTGTTCACACACTTAACTTAAAGTAGTGTAAGTACAGGGTATTCTCTCGGCATGAATAGAACAATATTATTAGTGAAATAATCTCTCAGTACTTTATCTTTGAGGAAGTTGTCTATTTAACTAATAAGAGTAGTGTCTTCAAATGAACCTAATTTACAGAAGCTACCTAGAATTATTGGTACGGTCATTTGTAGAGAGAAATTAATTTTCTATCGCCTCTATTAGTATGACCATGAATGCTCTACCTAAAATGTATTCTTTCTCCTTCCCTTTAATTTTCTTTCTTTGTCTTTCCTTCGCTTTACTTCTTCCTTTTCTGCCTATTTCATTCTCTCTTAACTATTCGAGATGGTTCTGGAACAATGAAACAGAGAGGAATAAGTGTTCAATTATTATGTCAATATCAGTATATCGTATCATTATGATTATTTATACGCTGTAATAGATATGTTGTGTCATTTGCGCGTGTTGCGTAATTAGTGACGGAGAGCCATTATAACGTGGTGCTGTTAGTAATACTAATAATACATTTGTTTCTTAAACAAAGTAGTTTATTTATGTTTCGAATATTTAAGATACATTATCTTTATATTAATACGTGAAGGGTATCTTCGGTACATTTTTTAATATAAAGCACGGCAAGTATAAGTTTGAGATTTGACACGGTTAAAGTGTACTTTGCGAAGAAGTGCGCAAAGCTAAATTTTATTGTTGACCAATATGAGTTATGGTTGAATTTCGAACACAGCAGTTCCTCTAACAATAATTTAAATTAATTACTTTTATTATACATTAGGATTTCGTCAGAAGTACTCGGTATAGTACATTATCTTGATATTGTAAACTTTATAAAGTACACTTAAACAAAAAACTGCAAGTGATAAAATAAATTCATTTCGTCGTATATTATCGTAACAACTGCCAGCCCTATTTGTGTGGTTTCCGCTATTGTAAAGATAAGCGATCGTCAGTTATTTTGTTTTGTACGAATTAGTCATCGGTCTAGAATAGCTGGAATTGGTTCTTTGAACTGACATACGGTGCACTATTATTACAGGTAGCTTCTAGAAATCGGCCATTTGACTATTGTATTTTTAAGTCGCTTGAAATGGTGGATTTGATCTCGAATCACTTTCTAGTCTAGGTAATTAAATTACCTATGCTTGGGCGATCATAAATAAAGTTTTCTAGCACCTATGTGAGCGATGTTTAATTAAAATAAAATTATGGAAATAGCAAAAAAAAAATTACAATACAATCGATACCTCTATCACTAAGTAGTGCACTAAATAGCGATATATGTATACAGTCATTACCGTTAATTTTAATGTCCTATTATGTCTACCTAATTATGTCAAATGTTAACGGCAATAAATAATTTTACAATGACAAAAAATCCAATTGCAAAGGCTCAACGTATCCACGGAAGCACGGATAAAAAATACTACATACTTCCAATTCTACTTATAGGTAACTGTATCACTAAATGAGTCCCATAATAATATATTTCTATAGCTTTAATAAAAAAACTGATTGGTCTGAAAGGCGTTTTTATAGTTATGTAAACATTCTATTCTGAGCGTGAATAAATAATAATCACTTAGCCAGTTCCTTTGAAACTGTAATACGAATGTTTCATTAAAGAGTTCCAGACACTTAGGGCCAATTTCTAATAAAGCATGTTCAGTGGAATATGAACCTTACGACTCAATGTTACAGTTCAAAATAGATTGGGGTAGTGTTGTTAGAATATCATAAATTACGGTAACTGGAGCGATTAGGTAGTTATAGAGCAGTTATCTCAATAGAAGCAGTTAGTTCAGTCTGTTATTTAAGTTGAAATGTCCCTTGATCCTTCAGGTTTCTGTTTCAACTACAACCACTTTCTATTCACTATAAATGGAACATTCTAGATTAGTTTGATGTTTTAAATGTTACTAGCATTAGTATTTAGTACTATTTCATTAACCGTAGGTTTGTAAGTCTTTTTCATTTCGAATGTTTTATTCGCTCTACGCTTATAAATAAAAGTAAATAATGTAAAAAGACTAGTCGCTTATCTTTGACCGTGAAAATATTATGTAGGTAGTTAATGTTATCGTCCAAAACAAGTTTTCGTTAATATAAAAACAAAGGAAAACCCGACTTGGAAATTTACGTATTTTTAAGGTGGGTTATTAAAGAAATAAGGGTATGTCATTCCTACAATGAAGACTAATCGAAACGTACCTCAATGTTATCTGTTAAGCCATTTGCTGTAGAGCGTGTCAAAGAAATGGACATACATACTCTTGAAAAACATTACCCTCCCGTTGGGTCAATAAAAACAGTTGCAAGTAGGTACTATGACAAACACCAAATAGCAATGACATTTAGGAGATCATATAGTCCAGATCAGGACATTGCCGCATTGCGATGGAGCCTGATTAAAACTATTAAAAGTCAGAGGAAGCAACCGTCATCGTGATTAAGCAGTTTTTGAATTACACGCAGGTGTCCATTAATATACGGTATTGTAATACTATCCGGTTATGTCGCCTGTATTACTGGGCAAAATGAACGAGTTGGCAAAAAAAAAAAATTTTTTTCTTTCATCGATCGGTGGGTGAATTCTTTTATGTTAAGCCAGTTACAGATGTTAAATCTTAACTGTATTTTATTTTAAAACTGACGTAGTGTCTATTGCTAGACGATAAGTTTTTTTTTATCGTCAATTCGTTAGGCTAGTTCAGTTTCAATACTTTCAATGGGTGCAAATGGTTTGTGGTTGTAATTTGTATACCATTTATGCTACAATTTGACAAGTAATAACCGATTTGCTTTATTTTAATTTACATTGAATGCCAATATAGTTTATTTTTAGTTAAATTATGTTGGAATTGCAATTAATAAACCGAGATTAAGATACGTTTTAATAATATAGCTCCATTTTACGAGATTGTTTACGTTTTGGTTCACATTTAATGACTTTAATGTTACAGCAGACAAAAATTTATTAAGCTTCAATTATGAGTCACATTCTAAACAGGATTATAGAGGACGAACAGTCGATGTGGTGTTATCGCGTGTATTAATACATTTTTTATGTTGTCCTAGACGAAAGACAAAAAGTCAAAGCAATGTTAGCGCATTCATTAAGGCATTTTTGTTTGTTTGTAAGGGTCTGGTTTTTCTCGTTTTAAAGACTGGTTCTTTGACTATTTATAAGGTATTTAGTACAACTCTCAGCTAACAGAGGGCGTTAATTGTACACGTGAAAAATTGTACCGTCACAGTGCTACCTAGTTTCAATCTAATTAAACTAACGTATTGTTTAAACTGATTTACACAATGTAACAGATGACACTAGTTTTCAAATGCTTTAGAAACTAAAGAGTTCAGTGGTTTATGTTATGTATTTTCAATAAAATTACGTTAAAATTCTACTCATAGTATTAAAAAAACTGTTGGTACTTGATGACATGTATCCTTCTTTTCAAAATATACGAGTCGTGTTTTTATTTCGTTTATCTGACTTCTCTTTACTCCTGTTATTTAATTTTGTTCTTTGAGCAATTTTTTTCTTTCTAGATTCATTAGTTGATGATAAATGTACTGGTCGCGGCATTTCTCTTTTTATAAATCCGCTTCTCCAATTTACTAAACGAATATGAGCACCAGTCATATATCATCTTGTTTTTTTGCCACTAAATGTTTATTGAACTTGTCGCAGAAATTGACCTCGTGTGAAAGTATGTCATTTTACGCCCACACAGTAACGTGTTTGCCGGCTGTACAATTCAAATCGTCATCTTATATGTACAATGTACACAGAAATATATTGTACAGTAGTATTTACCTGAAGATTTATTCGTTTTAGTTTGACTATGAGGATTAGAAATAGGGACTAGGTACGGTAAAACCAAATAGAAGGTTCGTTAACGTACCTACCTAATATTAACAAAGAGAAATTGTGTAAGGAAAGGTAGTTTATCACATTGTCCTATTACGGATCGGATGATAAATTATATTCTTTGTGTTTCGTACAACTGGCACACTATAATTTTATTGTGTTTCGTACGAGCGGACGGGTCTTCTGATGGATCAGATTTTGATGGATGGTGGAAAGTGGTCGCCTCACAGTTAGGTGTTACACATACGATGCATGCCTTGCCATGCCTTGCCTTGGTTACTTAAAGATTATTCGACGAGTTATTATGTCACACAATGGTTAATTTCACCTAATTAAATGATGAATATGTAATAAATAACCCTGCACCATAGCACCACACTATCATAGACAACTACAAAGACTAGACGAATTTAAAATGACGCAAGAAATTTAAACTCGGTATTCAAATTCTTGCGTTTAAATGAAATTTAGGTGCCTCTAATAAGCAAACAAAAAATATCATATCATCTGTGTACTACAACTCCTCCGCTAATCCACACTGGAGCAGCGTGGTGGAGTATGCTCTAGTCCTCCTCAGTTAAGAGGAGAAATATGTCCTCAGCAGTGGGCCGTTATCCCGTTAATGGGTTAAAGCAATGCAACTAACATTCAACTAGGTTATCACGTATTTCAGTTACGGGTGGGGAAATTTAACGGATATAACCGAACACCGAGTACGTAGCGTGCATTGGAACAATTGCAACGTGATTAGGAATCGCCTACAGCGCTGTAGCGTGCACGCAATGTTCCAGCTTGGTACGATAACGGTTCGACGCGTTTATAACTCGTTTACAAAATATATAGCTAGCTCAATAGCTAAATATGACTATGCTGTATAGGGTATCTTCTGTGGCTCAATAGCACTCGTCATTATTTTTGCATTCGCTCCCCCCTTCCCCATTTTAACGCCTAATATAATAGGTAACTCAGTAATAACTAAACCCGACTATGCTTTATTATGGCCTAAAAGTTGTTGTCAATTTTCTCTAGCCCCATTTCAGTCTTTTAGTGGACTAATTGTAATTCCCTTCTTTGCGCTTACTCACGTTTTAAGGGAGCTCTATACAATCTCTGATATCGTTAATACACTCGTTCAGACGCAATGTTTATCAAATAGTAACGTTAGCGTTTTTTAAGTGTATAAGCATTTTGATGCCGATTTGATTCGTGTCAGATGGTCGATGACCTCGCCTTGATCTATGATTAGTAATGCTAGAGTTTATCGCTTTATTAAATATTTCCGTCTATGTTGCTTCTTAGTTAAATATCGATTTAATCAGTGCTGTGGTTGGCATTTCAAGCTTTTCTTTTGACATTTCACTTAGTTATTGTACTGTTGTGTGATTGTACTAACCACAGAATAGACACTTCAACCAATCACTGTTTCTGAAGTGAAAAAATGTCAAGTCTTCTGATTACGTTCTAAAATGCATTACCTATTTTTCTTGCTGTCTTTTTGCAACTCACATGGAGTTTTAAACACTTAATGCCGTGTACTACAAAAATTTCAGCAATTACAAGTATGGAGTCATTAAAACTACCAAGCAGTTAGTAACAATGTCTAGTATGCCTCTGGCCTACCCCAATTTTAATTGCCCTATAAAAATATTAAGCGCACGTGTTTATAGTAGTTATAGGTTTTGCATACACGTGAAAGCAATTAAAATAACTTCTTTGATTCTTAAGAAATCGATTAAAGACATCTATAAGTGTGGTATAGCGGTGTATAACTACAACACGTAGAGATATCAGTCGCTTCTACAATGTCTCTTTCAAAAACTGTTTCTTTAGATGTTGAAGAAAGCAAGTAATATAAACTGATGACGGTCCCGAATCCATTTTTTTGGAATCAATTAAAGAGTACTTTTGTAGAGGGAATAAGAGGTTAAAAAGTTTTATAGTGCAATCTTAGCACTTTAATATGAGCAACTTTAAGACAATGAATACTCGAACTCGGCAGTTGTATGAAACTTTGATATGTCATCGTTTCCATATTGGTCGATCTTCAAGTACCATATCACGTGTTGGGTCCTTGCAGTATAATAAAGATTGCGTGCTATAAACCCTGATTACTTACTTTTAAACACCGTTCCGTGGTCTTAATTCCCATATTGCCTTAGGCACTAATTGCCTGTTTCTAATCGTTAATTCGGTCTTAATTTTCAACACGATATCTTAAAATTAAGCATCGTAAAGTAGGGCAGAGAGTGTATGGTAAGTTGTAGTATAATATCTGGTGGATTTGAGCTGTTAACTTGCTGATTTTGAGGGTTTCTTAAGTAACAATGACTATTTATAGTCCTGCCCCTCGTGTCTTTATCGACTATTTCACTAATTGACTGTAATTAATTTACTAATTATTTAATTTAATTACAGTAATTAATTATACATAAAATATTTTTTATCTATAAAGGAAAACTCACGTGTATCCTCAACGTGTCGTTAAGGCATTCGTCTACCTGCCTCAGCGCGTTATATGAATGTTGTGTTGTCTGCGCTTAGGGCTGCCTTTGCCTATATTGCCGTCATTAAAAAATATCGCAAATCCCGGACATTTTGGGAAAATTATTACCTATTCCTAGGGTTCCCTAGTATGAACACTTATAGTTTCGTCATGCCCGTAATGCGTCTGTCTCTCCGTCTGTGTCTCAGAGACTCTTAGGTTTAACTCAGTTTTGTTTTAATTTGCAGCTTATTTTTTACTTTACTGTCAATCCCTGAAAACAAAAGGCGCTTCCTGAACTGTTCTAAATCCAGGTCTGATTTATCAGACGGAAGGCAATCATATCAGCTTTCCTCAGTCACATATCTCGTATCAATTTAACTAAACTACAAACAACGTGTCGGCCGACTTGTGCCATTTCTTTAATGCCCTTGTTTACCGCGCGGTCGCTACCGGCTAGTCGCTAGCTCAACAGGATTTGCAATTATCTCTTATTATCTTACTCTTTATTGTCTTATTCAACGTTTAGTGACGTCTCTTACGTTCGTTTTACATTTATTTCGCGTCGCTTATGTTGATAAATTTGCTATGTCGATTGTACGAATACATTCTAGTTATGTTAGGATGCTACTCTCGTCATTTTTACTGTTCGTTGATTTCAGTTTAATAGAGGACCCGCTCTGCAGTAGAAATTCGATCGTAACTCATTATGTTTAACAATAGATCTATTCGATTTATTTTACTGGCAGATGTCAAAATTAGCATCGTCTGTCTTTTAATAGGGCTTTTCGTCTGACCTGTGTGTGACATGTTTGTATATCAACACAGTGTGGTAGTGTGGACTTTGCTTTATTTTCATGTTACACATCAAACTTAGCTTTTATTATTTTCTTCTACTCTATCCTATGTATTCAAATCGTATTTTTTTATATCATCTTCGATTGTCAGTCTTACATCGTACCTACTGAATACTTTTTATAAATAAGTACAAGGTACTTTTGAGCCATAACGCAACGGTGCTACATTTAGCAAGTATGTAGGTAATAAAGAAATTTCCATCAACACTTCGCACAGTAGTATGAAGCGTCTTGTTTGTAAAATTCTATTTTAACTTTATAACTATCATGGAATTCCTTAGCACTCATATCAACATGGTTATAGAGATAGGTACCTACTGTCAGGAAAAAATGTATATAATATAGTAAGCCATAAGTCGGCTTACTTACATTGTAGGTAGGTTGTCTACAAGTCGATGAAGTATGACGTCACACACGTGACTGTCGGTCTGACCAATAATGAGTTGAGTTGCGTCGATCAATAAATGATGTCACGTGAATTGCATTCAGTTTAGGGTCTGTTTAGCGCGTACGACTACGACACGACATCGTAACGATATAATGTCGGCAAGTTTGGTGAAGTGAAAATGTGAAGTTTTGAGATTGAAGTGTATTCAAGATAGGCGACAACACACCAAACTATTTAATTTGGATACAAAGTTTAATTTCATATTGGTTTTTATTTCCTTTAAAAACAAATTTATTTGCAACCTCTGTGTCTAGTTATGAAATAAAACTAAAATAAATAATATACAATACATTATCTTTTTTTGTGAATAAATTAAACATGCCATAGCATTGTAATTAACTACTTGTTAATTTGTATTTAATTGCATTTTTTCCGAAAGAGGCTGTTTTATAATTGAGTTTTGTTGATTTTTTCAGGTAAGTTGAATAAGTTCCGTATGCTGGGAAGAGTATGACAACAGGTTTTGATAATAATAATCTTTATTTTATTGCTTATGTGATAATATCATAGTCTTTATTTATTAATTTCCTTAATTAATATAAACATTAAGTTATATATAGTATTTGTTATTTTTCATGTCATATGAGTTTTATACATGTGTAATATTATATGTATTAATATTGTGTATATTAATAGAAATATCTTAATATATAAAAACACAGCGTACGTGTGTTTGTCACTGAACTCCTAAACAACTGGACCAGTAAAAAAAAATTGTAAGGTAATTTAAAGGGACCAAATATGGTTTCGAGCCACAATTGGACCGAGCAGGTGCTGCTGATGTCGAGATACTTCAAGGGACCAACTAAACTATGAGTTATCGAAACACCGCCATAGCAAAAGTTATCCGATATGACGAGCATTTACTAAAGGTACCCACATGAAAAATTAAGGTCAGGAGTAGGTCGATACCTGATGTGGAAAATTAATGAATCGATCAAACTATTAGAGAAAACTTGTGTCAGAATAATGTGTGCCCGGTCATCTATTTGATAATATGAATTTTACGAGCCTTGTTACTTGCAAATACAAACGAAAATATAGCCACGTACGACAGTAATAGGTAATCAAAAAGCAATCATTGCACCGTCCGTCCGCGTCGCACTCTTTTCTGTTCCGAACTTCCTATCAATTTGCTGACATTTCAAGCTAATATGAAATAAAAAATTGTATTAAAGTTCAACATCCGTTTCCTCCTTGCGGCACGTCAACGTTTGTCCAAAGAGATCACTTCCTCATCCTCGATACCAATTTGTATGCATCTTAATTCGTTTCCTTTGTTGATGCTTTTTGTATGTCACTGACGGAATGATGATCATTTTAGGGTACCTTGCGTATGTTGTTACGTAAATTATTGTGAGTCGGTACAGATACAAATTGAAGGGTCAAAAATATGGGTAGAAAAATACATTTGGGTAACTAACTACATGTAGTTTATCACTATGACTGCAGAAATTATGAAAAGTAATAAAAAAAGCAAAAAAGTAAATAAATGAGCTTTTATTCTGTAACTATCAAGAAACAAAAAATAATCAATGACGTTGCTCTCTCTTATATGTAATGTAAAACGGTGGGGCGCATTACCATACTATTGCATACCAGACCATATTATTGTATTGTCATTGGATCACATGCACCTGCCAAGTTTCATGATGATGCAGAAACTTCAAAAACTAGATGTGAATGTATAGTAATACACTGTATACCTGGTACTAAGATAGTACTAGGATAATAGAACTCTGGTTACTATATCCGAAGGCCTAATAAAATCGAATAAAATGCCTTGTATTTAATGCCTACGAGGTTTAGTGTCAAAAAATATGTAAATGAAATAAACGTTATCTCAAAAAATTTATTAAAAACGATTATGATTCAGTTTCGATTACTAAGCGACAAAACCTTATACGGAACCGTATAGTGCGTAAGATTGATTTTAAGTTGACCGGTTTTAATGGTTTCCCTGGTAGTAGACAAGGTTAGCACCCACGGAAGCGTTCGGTGGTGCGTGCCATGACCGAATGAGGACTACGAACCAATTACAATCGTTATCCTACATACTTCGTTCAATAGCTAACATTGCCTGTTACTAGGGCTCTAGGGCTACACAAACTTTTTAGATTTATGATTCTTTTTTAACGGACTACAAAAAAAGAAATGCGGTTTTTTTATTGGACATACTCGTACATAATATTGTTACTAACCAATTGAATTGCTTGCATAAATGTTTGTTAAGTAGTTAAATGCTGTTCAAGCAGAATTCATTTAATTTAAATTAAATATCCAAAAAAGTACTTAAAGGAGCTCTCAGATAATTTAGTTGTTTTAATAATATAGAACTCTCTAGTATTTTTATTGTTTTATGTTAGTCTCCATGCGCCGAAAACAAAATTAGTTGTACCAAAATGTCTTAAAAATAGATTTTAATTGTTAAGTTACATACATAGCTACGTAGCAACTTTAAACAGAGTTCCTTAAGTAGGGACTGCATATAAAATTAATAACGGACTTGTTTATTACAACTAGATCTCACAACTTTTTAACATAGAACTGAGTGCGAGACTTGGGACTTTTGACAAGTATTGTTTTTTATTTGATTACTTCTTTATTAAACGAAAACACAAACAAGTCAGTAAGCATCTCTGTAATGAATGCATCATCTATATACTATAATAAAACAGTAAAATAAATTTGTCTGTACATTGAGTATATTTACAAAAAACTAATCTAGAG
>LGAG01000102.1:107997-120342 GCA_001278395.1 Lerema accius
TACTCAATCATTCAAGAGTCTTATGTGAGATGTTCAAGACTCCGAAAATTTTGCGTTTAAAGAACGATTACTTAATATTTAATTCAGCAAGTAATTCTTAATACAAGTGACACAACATCGGAAGTAATTTAAGAAGGGGGCGTAAATGTTTCTTAACGTTTTGATGAAATTCCCCATATCGAAGTGTGTCGAATTGAATTTCGAAGAACTCGGGTATTTCATTTTATGTTTATTACGGCAATCAGTTTCAAATAATCGTTTCTTTATAATAAGCTACTATAGCTATTAATTATGTTACAGTTATAGACCAGTATATAATGTAAGTTATGCGTGCATCTTAGCTATTGCAGTTATGCAACGTTACTCGTTTCTCAGTGAGGCGTGAGCTCGTAAAACCGCATAGAATTTCGCGTCATAATGTCACATAATTTATGTCTGCTTTGTTTAGGGTTGTTGAATGTATGATGTGAAATGGTTTAAAAATAACCCTCAGATATTCTATGATATTTTTTTTCATTTAATACCTTATCACTTCACTACAATCTTACCTGAAGGAAAGTGGTGGTGTCATAGGTAAAACAGACTAACTTGCAAGCGTATTCAGGCTTGATTTAAAATTAATTAATTTAATTAATTTTAGTTTAATCTGGAGAATTTAACATGTGCTTGTATTCATGAACTAGTTTAAAGTTATTAATAACCCATATAGTAAACTTACATGAAGTATTACATTAAGCATAATTTGTGAATATACTGTATACAGGGTAACTCTATAATATTTGTTTTCAAGGACAATCCGAGTAATCTATAAGGATAGATTAATAGTTGCAGAAGATGCAGTAGCGAGTTTGATAAGCTTTATTGCCTACAAGCAACCGAGAACCAATGATATACATTTATAACACTCCGGCATGTACGAAATATATTATTGTTTTTACTTTATTTTTTACTTCTTTTGCGTTGACGCTTAACCGCAGTCTCACCTGATGGTAAGTGGCGACGCGGTATAGGTGGTACAGAACACAGACGTAAAAAAAATTTTTTTCGTAAAACTTTTGAATTGAAAGACGCATCTTCCAAATCTTGTTCGCTCTCTAATCGCCTTGATCATTAGTTGGCTGCGTAAAAGAAAGGAGTAAGTAGTTCTGTAGAATGTACCAATTAATAGAGTCTCGTGTGAAGTGGAATTTCTGTTAATTTACCAATACTATGTCATCGTTTCGACAGCGCATGCCCGCAAAGATTTTGTTCACACCTGCAAGGTTATAAGTCTTATTGGCCTTATTAGGCGTGACGTTATAGAAGAATCCTATAAATGAGTTTTTGAGTTTATCCTTATAAATATTTATACCAACATTAGTTCTCAGCATACGGGTACTAGTACCGGTTCTGTCTGATTGTATTTAGGTTGTAATAAGTGATGGATTTGACATAAAAATACGGATTAAAAATCGCAGGTATTTAATATTTACCGAAATATATTGTGGGTGTTTCCAAATTATGAAGAGAATACCCATACGAATACATTTTATAAATCACTGCGTTTTGTTACTTCATTGACACTTACTATCAGGTGGGATTGTAGTCAAATATTAAATGACTTTTATACAAATGAAAAAAAAAACATTTTACAAAATAAAGAATTAATTAATTTCGTCATCAACATTAACTACAGACTCAGGAAATTCTAGAAAATGAATAATGTACACATTAGTTATTAAAAGTAATGGCTTTAAATGAAAAAATATAATAAATGTTATCTTAATAAGCGATCAATACTTAGTTACGACCCTTGGGTATAAACACAATCATAATAATTATTTAGTATTAAAAATAAGGATTTGATAAGAAAATATATTTTCGACTTTCATTAGGTAGAGAAGATTTTTCCGCGCTCATATAAAACCGCTATTGTTGCGAAAAATTCAGTGATATAAGAACGCCAAGAAGAATATACATTTCATTGTTTATTTTCTACGAGAAAACTGTATTCTCTATCTGTTTTTCCCCTCGTATTGTTGATAGTTCTCGCAACTCTAATAACATTATCATATCAAGCGGTTCTATTGAAACAATTGTTGTAATGATGTGTGTAAAATAATCGCAGACAAGTTCTCAAGCTAATAGAATATAATACAATAATTAAGTCAAGTGTAATCTGTATTATAAAGAGTAGGGTTACCATGAGGTTGTATTTAATTTTGGACATTGATTTATATATTCAGGGATATGTTCAATAAATAAAGTTCAGGCTCCTGGTAAATTATTGAAGATATAATTTTTAACGAACTGTAATCGCGTTACATACTGTCTTTTGTTAATATGTTTGCAACTAAGTAATTTTAGCGGATTTTAGTTACAATATAAAAAAATAACGCAATTGATCAGTTGCCAACCCAATAAAATACCGACAGAAAGGAAAATGCTAACTCATTGGTCCGTTAAGTAGATTTTTCTGTTAAAGCGCAGATAGTTAAGGATTCTTTATTCGATTTAGGTTTTAATAATTGTTTACTGTAAAATATTTACGTACTATAGAATAAATACAATGGAAATGTCCATAGTTCAAGGATCATAGGTTTTCACGTAGCAAAGAATAAAAGAAAAAATATTCTAAGAAAACCAGTACTGTCATGGACACCCCGTGTTGGAACGGATGTCTAAATTAAACACCAGTTGTGACACAAAAGACAATTCAACAAGGGTCAAAGTCGTTTCCCACACATTGTGGCTTTGCCGAATATACTCGTAACACTGCCACCAACCGTCAGGCTATCGGCTATCGTGCTATTTAGTAAAAAAAATAATGTTAATCTATCTTATCAAGTGTTAATTTTGCAAATCTACTGATGGTATGTAATCGAAGTCTAATTATTTTTTTAATATTTACTAGTGTGTAAATGGACGTTACTGATTTGTAAAATAATTATATTTAGGTACAGTTTATGATAATTGATTATGTATAGATTTTTCCATAACACACACGGGGATTCCACTTTTTTATTATGAGTAATGCTTACATACATAATTATACATACTGTGATTCTTGTATGTGTGTCGTGACTTAATTTTTATCTTCTTTTTCAGGTAAGCATTTCAATTGTTACCTACTACATATTATCATTTCCAAGGGGTAAGCTGTATCTGTACCTAAATATTATTTTTAGATAAGAAATTATAAATTGCGTTTCACCGTATTTACACTTATTCCTATGCACTATTAAACTAAACGTAAACAATAATGGTTATATTAATATTTGCTTTTAATTCAACGGATCTCAATTTATGAACAGTATTTCAGTTTTTTTTTAACTGACACCCTGTAGAAGATAAGATACAATGTATCTAAATGCAATACTTAAATTTAATTTAGACAACATTCTCCCGCGAAATTATCGATTAAAACGCGCAAACGTTCGACGTAAAGTATTATCACGTTAATTTTAATTATAGTATAGCGAGTAACTGGCAAGTTTTCCCTCTAAATTATCTGTTGTCAACTGCGTGGATCATTTTATAATCGGCTGATAACTGAAGCATAACACGAAGCTTATTGTTCGGGTCAAAATGACCGCTTTCACGTATGAATCACTTTAGAAACTGTCTATACGATAGTCGGCTATTGTTTTGTTGCTTGTTACTTTGTTAGTCTATTTAGTAAGATTAGTCATTTATGTGTGAGTGATTAGTTGATTAAATAGGTCGAGCAATTAACAGATTTTAAATGAAAAGTTTATTGGTTTTTCGCGTTTATATATTTTGTATGAATTTTCACCGATTACACGAAAACGGCTTTCGCCAATTTTTTGTCCTGAATTGGCAATTTACTTTATGGTGACTCTACTCTTAGCACAGGTTTTGAAATTTTAAATGCACTTAATTTAATTTTTTTTCATCTTAAGAACTAATAGTTCACTACAAAGGTTAAAATTTTCAATAATATATGAATAATATAGAAATTAAAAAAAGAAATTTGAGAAAATAAAAATTATAACAATAAAAGTTTCTGAAGTCTCGATAGACAAATATATCATAATCATCATAATCATCGGCATAATAATAAACACGAGATGAGACTTCAGATTGTTATTGATGACAATGTGAAATCTAAATACGCGAGGTATGTTGACGTCACTCTGAAGTTGTCTCATAGATCAAAATTATAGACCGTGCGGTGAAACCCATTAAAGCGGTAAGTATGTAGGTATTATACCTAATTAATCAAACATAATATTATGACCGCAGTAATAGTACTTATCTTACCTTGTGGTTAATTTAAACAAATTACAGCTTATTTATTACGGTTACAAACAAGCCATTTAACTTTTAATATTTGAATAATTTGGGAGTATGTGATTGATTTCGTTCCAAGGTTCAAGATCAGGATAGATTATAATGTGGTATAGCCTCATTGCAGCCTTTCTAATAATGTTTTTCATCACCGAATCAAGTTATAATTAATTTATAATACGATAATGATTTATAGATGTCCATGAAGCTTTGACGGGAGGTCTATGAACGGACGAATTACTTCCGCTACTGAAGTACCGATCGGCCGTCAAGTTCATATTAGGACTTGGTGGTATTGATAGGTACCTCTGTATGATGGCCATTCCATGACATTCGTTATTGAAATAAGTTACTTTAACGATCAAAAATTGATGTTCTTTTGTTTTTCTTGTTGTTGCGTTTAAGAGCCTAATATTTTATATCTCTTTAATTTTACCTAATTACGTACGTACCTAATAAGTACCGAATTTTCTCGCAATTTATTGGACTTATTTGTTGCGGAAAAAATTGTGATTTAAGTACTCGTAAGAAAGAACGTAAGATTAGATGACATTTTATTCGCCCGCTCTACCCCTTATAAGTCTTATGTAACTGAAAAGTGCCCTCTTACCTAGTATTTGAAAAGTCTCCTAATAAACTTAACTCTCCTTCTGATTCACTTGGTAATAAAAGTTTTATTGGTAAACTTGTATTATAGACTTTTATAAACGTACACATTATTTAAGCATTATCTACTTTGAAATAACAATACGCCGGTATTTGTTTATAGATAGCACTATGTAATCAACTTCGTTATCTAAGCGGTCAGCGTATGAAAAATAATAAAAATACTTTAAATTAAAAAAAAATATACTTCATACTTAAAGATAACGATTGTTTACCTGTTAACGTAGATATGATTACGGTGTTACTTACCTATGGAGTTGTGTAAATATTTTGTTCGCTCACACGCTTTGTTTGATTATAAGTGGCAAGTAGCGACACCTCGTGGCAACTTTACTAATTACGGGTGTAATTACTTCTAAGTGTTTTTTACTTGGTTGCGTAAGGGGGTTTATTTATGGTTTTCGAGAGTATGTATGGATGTAAAATATGTATGTATGTCCATTCATTTGGCATGCCTTACAGCCTGAACGGCTTGATGGACTTCAATATGTGGGGTGTCATTGGATTTGTCTAGAGATTGTGAAAGTGACATAGGCTATTATAGATTTTTGAAAATATCCTCCAAATTTTTTAAAGTTGGGTTTTTTCTTTTTGTATTATTGATTAGTTGTTTAATTTTACTCTGTAAGTAATTCGTAAATGAGGCTGTAAAAATTGTTTATTTTGCCTCATACATTTTAAGTAAGCATACAGAAATAATTAACTTACTTATTTAGTTACTACTCGATAGAAACGTGTATCTAATAGTTCAATACTTGTACTAAACTCTATCATAATAAGGAAAACTTTCAACATAAAACAATATTAGAGAAGTAATGCCACATTATTTATAGCGACAGTATTAAGTTATGGTCACATGGAAGTGAGACAGGTTGATTTATGTACGCCGCACAACGCAACTTCGTGTTATGTTTTCCGCTCTCCTGTTATGGTGGCCTTTTATAGAAGTTATTTCAATGACTAATAGTTAAGAATACTCGTATAAAAAATGTAAACAGTATTGGCTTGGTATTTGTTATGGAGTAGCGAGAATTTTTATATGGTCGTCAGCTGTTAGGGATGTGGAGTTTTATCCGCGTTTATGAAAGGTAATTGTCATGATTCGTGTGTGGTTGTAAGGCGCTGTTGTGGTGCCAAGTTTGTTCTGAAGGCGTTTGACTATGGTTTATTCGTTGATTCTAGTAGTGGGTACGTGATGGTAAATTTATTTCCATGCTTAAAACCAGTTAAGTGTTGGTAGTTTCGTTATTTTCGTTCTATAGTAACTTTAAGTAGATTTGTTTGTAAACATTGTCGCGTCAAAAAACGTTTATATTTCGCGGACAATATTGGCATGTAATTTGTTGTCATTTGATTAAAATATTTGAGTTAGTGTTCGAAAGCCGTTCAGCAGTTCGTTACTAAGACGTGTAACATAGTCGAAGTTGATAGATAGGGTATAAAAAGATTTGAGTGTTGGAGACATTTGAGTATTTTTACAGCTCTTTCTCCTACTTGACACTTGATAGATTACATAACATCGTGACAAGAGGTAGATAAATACCTACTCGTATGTTCAGAAGACGTATTGGTTTAAAAGCGAGAGTCGTTCCGGGTTTCAACAATCGTATTACGTGTCGTTCACCGCGACTATAATACTAATGTGTTCGTGTATTGACTGTTGTCGTAGGTACGTTAGTGATAGTATTGTGGAAAATTGTTATTTGAATCTTTAAGTATCTATGTGGCGCTTGAAGGAATGCATGGTTAACTACGCTAGTTCGATCATTTTTCCCATGCAAACGTTACGTTTATCAACAAAATATTTGCATTGTAATCTCGTCATTATACAGGCTTCCTCCTAAAAAATATAGTTAACAAACATTTGATTTTAAACTTACGAGCTTTGAATAATTCATTATGGCAACACTGATGTTAACGCAATTTCGGGCGAAAAATAACATTAAATCTACGAATATCCCAAAACAGTGTAGCGCTAGCCTTGCATTAATGAGGTGATGTCCCTTGTTCAGTTTTACATGAATTTGCATTAATTGGCATGCGTAAGACTCGATAGAACTTCACCTCAATAATCAATTTGACCTTGGCATTTGTTTGGCTTCATTAATCATCAGAACGTGCTGTCAGGGCTCCTCAATAACTTCACGTTATAATTTGTTTTTATAAACAAACAGTAGAGATTGTTTAAATCGTCATATATGTATATTGGTGAGGGGTTACGCAGAAGGGTTTTAAGAGTAATGCAGACACGTACAACTTCGAGATTTGATATAGTTAAAATTAACATGGCAACCTCCAAATTAGGCGGATAATAGAAGGAAAATTTATAGGTGAAACTTTCCTAGGGCAAGTTATAACTTGTGGAAATTTTGGAAATTATACAATATTCATAACAGACATTGTGCTTACTTAGAAGTTTGGTTAATTTTTACTAGAATTATTATAAGGTTATATTATCTTGACAAAGGCAATTATCATAAGTGGCAGCCCTTACGCGAAAGGCGACTGCGCGCTTGTTCGCGCTAAGAAAAGTATGCCACTAGGTAAAGAGTAACCGTCTCGATCTGGGTTGCATCGAGATCCGATTACCTACTTAGCATTCGATTTGAACTCGGAACACTACGGCCAACTCGGAATGCCTGTGGGCGGCAGCGCTGAACTTTCGACAGTATTTAGAACTAGATCTAGTGCGGCCTTTGTATAGAGGCCGAGACTCTATATTTTCATGACGCATTGACATCGGACGTTGCGTCGGACATTGACCTTTGTTGCCTTGGATGCTGGTTTTATATTTTACTGTGGCATGTTTTGTTTATTATTGCTTATTTATATAGACTTAGAAATTTTACAACAGTAGCTATTAAATCTGAACATAACTCTGATTGGAAATTTTATTGCCAACAAACTAACAAGATGGTAAGTTAGCGTTGACCATAGACATTAGTTACACTTTTTTTATATTTACTTAATGAGAAACTCAAGAAATTCTAACCCTAAATATAACTATGTGTGTCTAATCTAAACAGTCTCTAGTTTTGCTCTAGCGTTTGTAGACCATATAACAGAAACAGACACGTGTTATCAAAATCAATTCTACTCGAAGCTTCCGATTTCCCGCGGGTCGATTTCGATTGGATTCTCTCGGCTCGCTGCGTGCCTCTAGATTCTAATTAAACCCTCGCTTTCTCTCAGGAGAAAAGCTGAGAGCCGGTCGCATTAGATTCTTGCGCTTTTACCGTTTTCGCCGCTTGTTTGGACACCGCCAGGATGTTGAGCACAGATCCATCGAGACCACTTTGTATATTTTATCTGGTGTTTATGCTTAGAAAGTTGCGCATTGTCATTAAGCATCTCTGGTTGCCTCGTTTGTTGATGTATAAGCATAATCAGACTACATGTGCTTCATAAGCTATTACGAGTAATTACGCGCTAAGATGCAGATTTTAGAATTAAATTTGTGTGATGACTTTGTCGTGGTGTTGCCTAGTTTGATGCTTAGAAATGCAAGTAGTTTTTTCTATATTCTGTTTCTTTGCACGTCACAGTCTCTACTCTAGTATAGTATTTGAATTGAGAGGTGACGTCATTATATTATCATACGACATTAGAATATGGAAATTAGATGACTTTGTCCATCATCATTGTCGTTAAGGATCTAAATATTATCAACCACATTGTTAGTTGCTTCTAATTCCATGATTCAATGTTTTTGTTACCAAAAAAACTGCACGTTTACAAACTTTTTGCTGTTGCTGTAAAATATTAAACAAATGCGATGACACGTTTTCAATTTCCTCTAGTAGTATCAAGATTTGTGTCCGGAACATTTTATGTAAACGTTAGTCGTACACCGCGACACGTTTATAAAGTACTTGGTAAGGAGCCAAACGATTATACCACTAAAATCTAGAACTATGATATTTGTTTAGCAATTTACAATGTTCCGAGTGCTTAAATACTCGTCTTTGTAGCTAGTAACCCAATTAAAATGTACTGAGATTGATTTATAGGCTATCTATAGCTGGGGGAGTTTTTTCTTGTAAAACAGATGAGCCAGATGGGAAATATCGACAGTAACAACAAAGGAATCACTGATAGTTGCCGCGGAAAAATGAAACGTAAGGTCTAATAATTAATGTCCTAGTTCCTTTAAACCACAATTTGTTTTGTATTTGTCGCCTCAGCTCTTGCAAATGGGTATTTACCTGTAACAAAAGTATTATTTCTTTAACGTTTAAAATATATCTGGAAGGTTCAAAGGGTTAATGAAGTTTATGAAACCGCTTGTGGTAGAGGTTTGAAATTCGGTACTCGTAGCGTAGAACGCAGGAGTTACAGAATGTTTGGGAGTTTAATGCTAGAAACGAGGGTAATATTATTACGTTACACAATTTTAGCGTCACAATAGGATTACTTATGGGTAACATTGACATTACAAGTACACAAAAGATTCACGCTTACAAAGGGAACAGAAATAAAATTCATTATTAAAATTTCTGCTTCTCTGGGAATCGAACCCAGAATACACTGACCAGCGGTTCGGTAAAGTAACCATTGCGCCATAGAGGCCCTAAAGATATACCTACCTCTTCAATAAAGTAGCGGTTGTCTAGTTATTTTATAATGAACAAATAAAGCTCAGCTATTACCCCAGCGATGTTTTTATACCCCTGTCGTAATAACACTGCAGACGTTGGCGTTTTGTTAATATTGGACGAGCTAACAAAGTGAACATTGCACGATGCAATTACATTGCTCAACTCACTAAATAACATACGAGTGCCGTTACCTGTAGTAGTATTTCGGGGTTATGTTGCATTTGCAGTCATGCCGAAATAATATGATGCCATCTCGAACGCTTGCACTGGTTGTACGAATATTAAATGCTACCTCATTTTAGCCACTGATAATTATAATTATAATTGCAGTTGCTGTTTTAATTATATTCAGGTCGAGTTGCTACTGTGTAATTGTTTTAAAAATAACAAAAACATGTGTTGTTTGAGGTAATGTCTGAATATGTAGAGTGCGGTATCAGATGTTACGCATATGCGCAATGTTGTAACTTCTTGTTACCTATGATGCCTTAGTTATCTTTTAAATTTGTTGTATTAAATCAAGAATTTTGCGCCCTATTTTCAACGTAGAGAATACTAATTTAGTCGGCAGATGTCATAAAAAATCTTTAAAGGCGCGCATTAGTATTCGCGTAAGTTTTTTTATTCTCATTTAAACATCAATAGGACGTAAGTGTACGGTGGTGTATGCGAATGTTCGCAGTAAAGAAAGTGTGTCATTCGTCATCGCGAGTGTGTGTGGGGCATAATGGTTCGTTTTTTCGGTGCCACTACATTACGTCCATCAATTACGCGTCACTTATGAAAGAAAATAGAAATTGAATGCTGATTGACCAACACCGTAATAGTATTGCGTTGTAAAGTAATAAAACTTAGAGAATTTAATGTAGATAGGTTTATGTTATATAATAATGTATTGCTATACGTTGAGAAATAGTAAAATACACCTAAATTATATCTAATTGAAGTGTAATTTTTGATTGGTTAAACCCTTTAGCTTTGTTGGCCTTAATTTTTTGGACTTATTTCGTTGTTAATCCCGGACTAACTACTGTATCTGAGGCCTTCGATTGTGGTTTGTGGGTTAGGTACTAACGTCTTCAAAAGACGAGAAGAGATGTCCTCTCCCTGAATAGAGTCATTCAGGAAATACGTCGTCAACAAACAACAGTTGCCAAAACGTACGTCATTCATCAAGGAAATTCACAGATAATAAAATGTGAGATGGATGTTCTAGCTTTTTTTAGAGCTATAAAATTTAAAACGAACAAAAGAATAAAGACGTGTAATAAAAATGTTTTTAATGGAAATAGTCAACAAACGTAAAGGCTTATGTTGTCATAGACCACAAAACTGAAGGTGTTTGCGTTCGAGAGAGATGGAATAATACAAGTACTGCTTATCAAGCCCCCAGTCAGAATACAAGTCGTTTGACAGCTGACTCAAACAAATGTCTAGTCTTTACTAACTTGGGGATAATTAGCCCCGCAGGGTTAAGTGAGCTATTTTAGTGTGGTAACAAAGAACCTAGTTATTAGGGTCGTAAAATAAAAAGATACAGAAAAAAAAGTTACTTGTATTGTTTCTCTTGATAACATTTTAAAGACGGGGTAAAATCAGTTTTCCTCATAGGGGTAACGATATTTAAAAGGTTAGGAACCACTGATCTAGTCTCTACACAGACGGGCTATTATCATTAGGTACTAAATACTACATGATGTTTATTTATTTCACGTCTATTCCTCGCATTGCTGGTCTAAAATAACTTTGATCTTCATTTAATGTAAATAGATATGTAGCGTTGAGCGTTGCTCAAGTGCATTACAGTATTTTAAAGCTCATTATAATAATTTTAGTGCTGTCATCTAGTACAAGATAAATACATGAATACGTATAATAATTTAATAGGTAAGTAGGTACACATCTTGAGAGTGTATAATGAATTCCTCCTGTAGTAAATGTAATCGTCTCATGTCATGAAAAGTTTCATTACAATTGCTCACGATCGAGTATTAATTGCTTGCATTCCAATGTGGCATGCTATTCATTACAAACTATTGTGCCTTACCTTTCCTCGAATCCAATGTTAAAAAAATGAGGCTTTTATTAGCCTGAGCGTTTTGCTGGCTATACTCTGATAAGCATTATGTTATTCGACAAATCTTGAAATGGATAAAAAAACATACCTAATTCACCCCTCTCAGATCCAATATAAGCTGGCCGAGATAAATATTCTAACGCTATTTAATTACCGTTATTAATCTAGATGTTTCTTTTGTTTTTACTATATGTATAGCTAGGTGAGATATGTGTATAATAATATCTATATTACTTTGGGAAGTAATCGTTTTGCCAAGTTTCATCTAATATTTAACCACGTCGAATTGATGGTATGAAAACTTATTACGTAAAGTATTTCGTCAAGCCTCCAGGCTATAAAATATTATCTACTTATTTCCCAACAAAAAATTTGCGAAACTTTAAATGTTTCTTTTACAACTTCCTCATTTCCCTCAAAGTTGTCTCTTTCGAAATTTCATGTTTTTAACCTAATGCTAAAATTATTTGGGCCACTGGTTAAATAGGAATAATGGTCTTATATTAGACGTTAACCAATCACTCAAAGAAGTTATCGATTTTTATTATGTACTATTTATTTTTATGTACTATTCCGCACAAGGCCAGCGTGGTGGACTATGGCCTGTACCCCTCACGCTGTGAGAGGAGACCCGAGCCCAGCAGTGGGACATCTATGGGTTGCAATGATGATGATTTACTTTTAAATATGTTAAATTAAAATACGATCTCTTGG
>LGAG01000102.1:129730-151146 GCA_001278395.1 Lerema accius
TTTGAGTCACTCTAGATTAGTTTTTTGTAAATATACTCAATGTACAGACAAATTTATTTTACTGTTTTATTATAGTATAGATTTAGTATTTTATATTTTGTATAACGTATATTTATAATCCAATTTGAATATGCTATGCACGATAATGTTATTGATATTATGTATGTTAAAATCGTGTTAGCGGGTCGAAATAACACCGAGATATTTCTGTAAACAATATTTAAAAGGAGGTGACCTCCTAAAAAGTTTTATAGAAATGCATTGATTTTTATATAGAGACACATATTTTTTTTAAACCATGATTTCAAGAAGTAATCTTCTTTCATTGGACTGGAGTTCACTGATCAAGTTCTTTATTTCTATCTTCTCTCTTATTTCTTTGCCGATAATGCGTCTATGATGCCCTTAGTTTTTATAGAGCTTTGTTACAGAGTGTTTGTGTTCCAGATACACTGGCATAAGATGTAGCGTGGCCTATTACCTATTATTATTCACCATTAGCATTCTGTTATAATAACTAAATTAACTGTTTTATTCGCAGTCAAATGGTTTGTTATAGCTTTTTAAATGCATGTTCACATTCATTAGCAGGAGGCATGCAAAAGGTCTTACTTATGATTGTTCTGCAATCACTATAATAGAAACGTCGAATGCTCTGTGCCACTTTTTTCAGCCGTTCAGCTTACTTAGCAGACATGGCCTGACTAATAGGACTTTCCGGCGACCCCTAACTATCAACAGTAACATCGGATTGCTACACGCGCTGAAGCCGGTGGAAAGGCGGCTTCGTTTACGTAACATGTTGTGTAACCGGTGAAAGACGACTGCGTCCACCCACTGCAGCCTGCAGTGTTGAACTCGGCTCGGCTACGAGCGGTCGCGTCACCAACCGACTTACAAGCCGGCACGCGGTATTGCCAACACTACGTCGCGAACTGCGAATTGTGCAACTGAAAGTGTTATGTGCGTCCTATTTGTGTTTCTATCGCCTCGTGTGTGGAGGCGTGTTGAATGCTGAATGTACTGGTTTTGCCGCTTGAATGATTAAGGCACTTTCGTTCGTCCTGCTTTGTATGTACGGTTGAATGGTAAAGAGAATATTGGTTTTATTGAAGCTTCTTTAAGGTAATGCAACCTTAAGTTAGCTGATATTATTTTAAGTAAACGTCGTTACCCACTTTCGCTTGACATAGAGATACATATTTCTCCTAACTGATGCGAGTAAAATAGACCCCAAAAACTAAGTAGTTTGATCCAGTTATACCTATGTATTAGGGAACCTTAACAGAAACTCCGTACTGATTATTTCTTATTCGACAAAAACAGATTCAAGTCTTAAAGTATCACAGTAGGCACTTCTTATTCGACAAAAACAGATTCAACTCTTAAAGTATCACAGTAGGCATTTAATGAAAGGCATGCAAAGCGTCATTTAAAACTATCTAGTGGTTTTCGTTAATTACCAGAACGACAAGTAAACCATCCATATCAATACATAGAAAATTTTAAAAGTAGAGATTGTTTATCACGGACATCGATACTTTGAATTATGATAAAAAAATTATAACATACGTGTGTTAAGTAACTTTAATTGAAAAAACTGTGATCTGAATTACAAAACGAAAGTTGTGTCGTAATGAGTAACACATTTTATTGATATTAACGCATACGGCAAATAATACTATATACAGTGCAAAACGCGCAAACAGTTGCAATAACATTTCTACGTAGGCAAAAACGCAATGTTGCAATTAAACCTAAGGCCTTAGAAATCGAAATACGATACGTGTCGATGCATACTATTTCAAACAAACTGCTCATGTGTCGAATAGTGCATTATATATAAGTTTTTACATGCCAGCTAGCATTTATGGGTAGTGGTAGCATGTTTTTGGTATGGGGAGTAGCTATTTATTTATTTAGAAGCTGAAACGACACACGTACTGAAACATGATTATAGCTCAAATACTTCGGTGATCCCTTCAGAGAAAGGTCACCGACCCCTTGTAAATATAAACTTTACAAAAAAATTAAATCCAAAATAGAAGGTCAGAAACACCAGCTTTTAAACTACTCAAAAACAAAATGTTTATAAAATCAATCGTTGACAAGAATCATTGTTTGAAATTCTATGAGGAAATTATAATTTCAAAATTTTACTTTCGATAACGCAATCGGCATTGAAATTAAATGGACGAGATATTTCCTTCTTCACTTTCCTTTCGCAATGCGGAAAACGAGAGTTATTCTTCTCGATATTTATTACGAACAATTTAATCGTAACCTGTTTACTCGAATCTTTTAAATAGATAATATTTTTTAAAGTCTGACGAAAAGAATCAGAAGGGAATCAATGACAGATGTGATAAAAAAAATTGTACCACTATTTTTAAGTTACTCTCTATTCTGTACTAATACCTTAAACCGTTAACAAAAGGTGATAAAAACACGGCAGTAAATGATTAATGATGATTAGGTACGATGACGAAACATAATCTACGTCAGATTAAACGAAATGCTGTAACAATTCGCAGCCCACAAAACCTAATTATGTAAGAGTAAGTAGGTAGTCTAGATTGAACGCCTTGTGACGACACTTCCGAGACATTTTGTTAGTAGATTGTGTTCTAGATTGCTCCATCTTTATCCTACTAATATTATAAATGTGAAAGTTTGTAATGATGTTTGGATGTTTGGATGTTTGGATATTTGGATGTTTGGATATTTGGATGTTTGGATGTTTGGATGTTTGTCCCTCCTTCACGGTCTAACCGCTGAACGGATTAAGCTGAAACTTGGTACACAGATAGGTTGCATCCAGGAATAGGACATAGGATACATTTTATCCCGATTATAGGTTCCCTTGGGATAAAATCAATATTTTGTTTATCGACTTTTCCGCGGGCGGAGCCGCGGGCATCGTCTAGTATAAACTAAATGTTACCCACCTATACAGGGTGTAAATCACTAAAGCAACCGAGATATAATTGTTTGGTTAACCGGTTTCAAAACCCATCTGATAAGAAATATCGGTGATAAGAGATTATGCTGTATTAGTTGTAGCTGAAAGATCTCGTTTTCTATTGACGTTTTTTGAATACTAGAGCACCGGTTGAAAATTGACCATATCTTATTCTATCATATTTATTATCATAACACAAATTATACAGACAAATAATGACTCAAATCGATCTAAAAATTTTGATGAAATTTCTGACGTGACAAATTAGATCGGGTGCGTATTTTTTTTTTCGTTTCAGAAGACGGAAAGAAACATTAAGCTATCGAATATAACTTATTTCAACAGCGGTGACATCACCCTATTTCTACATCCTGCTAATATCGCAAACGTTGATTCGCTTGTATTAAATAATAATTGTGTATGGCCGAAACTTCAAGCCAGTGATGTAATACGACAATCCGTGTATTGCCAACGCCAGATATTGACACGGTTTGTTTACATAACAATATTATGTGCGATGTACGGACGGCCTTCAATGAGGTTAATGTAACTATTATATGAAGCCGAGTGTAAGTGTGTAAACTTTTGCGTATACTGTACGTATTAGCGACTAGTAGGTCCTCAATTTGCGCAAGGATTAGATTACGATAGAGAAGAAACTTAGTAGTCATTTTTTAAAGTTTTCCTATTTAGTACCTACGCAGTTTTATGAAAATTTTGTAATTGGATGTAACATATCTTCATGTTACTGACACTTTTTCAGCTGATTTCATCACTTCAATATTATATACTGCTTAAATATTCACAAATACTGCATTGAAAATGAATATTTCTGTTTTAAATATAAGACAAGTTAAAAACAGACTATAGTTATATCGGCAAGTAATACGAGACTACTAAGTTGTCGATTTGAGCTTTAAGTGAAATTTACTCGACTTAGCCTTAGTCTCGAGTCGACCTAGTGTTTAGCTTTCTACTAATAGGATTAGTGCTTTCTCACAAGATTTATGGACAGTTTTATCTGTTTCAGAATTTTAATGAATATAATATATAATTAATATGCGTTCCTATGCGTGCTGAATTGTGGTTATTGAAGCTCTCATATTATACTTATAATCAAATTAAATCACTTATCATTAATAAAGCCGATGACATGATATTGTCTATGGGGCTTTAGGAACTTGTTATTCTAATGATGTAAATTACTTTTTCTTAATTTTTTAATAATGTTCATTTATATTGTAAATTTTGGCATTCGTTAAGTAAGATATTAGTTCCTAAGACGAAATAAATGATTTGAATTTGTATATCTAATCACAGGAAAGGCAAGATTTAAAATATGGTGAGTGGGCTCAAGATCTTATCGCATTAAAAATAACCAATTCCTTTTCCAAAATTGTGACGTCATCGTCCTTATCGATGATAACCTCAACTGAATATAAAACACACATCCTATAAATAAACAACACATTACCAACGATTCGAGAATAAACGTCTGCTGAACTAGTTCAAATATTTGATAGTTTAGGTGCTCTTAATGCGTCAGTCAGTAAACCTAGTTTTCAAACGACTTTGACTCTTTTTACTGCGGTATTATAGTTCATTATCGGGTT
Organism: Lerema accius; assembly: GCA_001278395.1. Classification (NCBI taxonomy): domain Eukaryota; kingdom Metazoa; phylum Arthropoda; class Insecta; order Lepidoptera; family Hesperiidae; genus Lerema; species Lerema accius. The sequence continues at coordinate 134,306 of LGAG01000102.1, forward strand.
GTATACAAGAGTCCGTTTCGTATAAATAGGAAAATACTTGGATATCGTTTGTAGATATAGTATGTTTGCGTTGGACAATCGTGACGCGTAATTATTCAATGTGGTTTACGCTACATAATGCTCTGCTGATTGTAACGTATATCTTCCACATTTATAAAAAAAAAACCTTTTTCAACATGTCTTCCTTTAGAAATGATGCAACCCTTCAACGCTCCTTTAACTTTCGGTGCTTTTAGTATATTTTTCGTTTTATTTCTCTCAAAGTACGTCTTAGAATCAGCTACTGCTTCTTAATTTATTTCAAATATTGTTCCCTAGAGCAACGTTAAGAACTTGACGAAAGGCCAGAATTTTCTTCAAGCTAACATTATATTCTTTGTCACATCTGGCACCACTTATTATTGACAATAGTGTTACACTCTTGCACTCCTTTTTACGGGTGAAATGGCACATTGTCCTGTTTATTGAATGTGGTAATCTGTCTGATAAAATAAAATCAATTGACATTGCATATTTTACTGTCAACTTTAACTCCAAACATTGTAGTTTTACTTAAGTGATTACCTGAACAAATGATATTTACACCGGAGATCGTTGTAAATCTGATACAGATTACTATTGACCTTATAAGACGAATTCTAATCAATATTATTTAATGCGTATTACATAATTAATTTAGCGTCTAACGAGAGGTCATCAAGTCTTTAGAAAAGTAGCAAGATTCAGATCTTAGGCACGAGTATTATGTCTTTCATTTTATTTTAATTTGTTTAAATTTCTGCCTGTTTTTCTTAAGTCCGTCTTATCTTGTTTTAGTCATTTTTATAGTCAAGTCTTCAATAATTAGCTGAATCGTGAAACCTAATTTTTACTTTGCCCTCAATGTAGAACGAAAGTGTTGAACCACAAGCAAGTAACTGATCGCAAAACATTTTCACTCGTGAAGACTGCTTCGGAATAATGAGTCGCGTGCGATGTCCATTGTCGTGGAACGTGACTCTGACACGTCCCCGTTCAGCTGATCGATAAAACTCTTCGTTTTAACTTTCATTAGTTTCTTCTGTAACTAATGAACGAGAAAAAGTGCGATTGCTTCGCTTCTAGTGATAGTGTTCATGTTATTGTGATTTTGTACTGTGACTTTTTCATTAGTGATTCGTAAAAGAAATAGATTAGAAAAAGATTTCTCTCAAGATTTCTGTTTCGGACGTTTGAAATATAAGAGCTTGTTTTAGTGAATCAGCAGCAACACTAATTTATCTTTCACAACTAAGCCACAAGGTGGTCGAGGTAATCATTAAAATTCAATTATTCTGCTAAAATTTCAAACGAACCGGCTGGCGGTTTGACGTGACCTAGGAAATAATCTAAATTGATACTGACCATGGAATAATGCCGATGATTAATAAAAACAATGAGACGCCAGTGTCTGTTAATGACATTCTTGGTAATATAAAAACCTCACGTAGGTGTATTTTGTCACTGAACTCCTAAATGGCTGAAACGATTGTATTAAATAACCTTGTGGAGGATTTCAAAAGGACCGAGATATGTTTAGTACCTCAGTTGGACCCGATAGGTGTTGTTGAAAAGCCATCATCTAATATGATGATTTACGAAAGGTACATGGAAATATAAGGTCGAGAGTACCTGTTGTAGAAAAGGTGATGATGTAGGCGATCAACAAGACTATAGAGTTTGAAGAGTTTGAATTGCTAGTACGGTATTGAGCTTAGTTTACAGGTGAACGTGCACAACACGTGAAAGCTATTCAGCATTAATACGAGTATGATCAATAATATCAGCAGGGTCGTTTCATACTTCTGTTTAACAAATTAGATGTATTAAAACACTGAATTTCTTTCTAGGCAATGCCTACATTCTGTCTCAAAACGCAACCGTTTTCTAATTTTTCAAGTTATAAAATAGCTTCAAGAATTTTAATGGTGTGAATCAGGACAAAAATATGTTCTCATTGGAAGTTTCAATCGCTTCTTCTGGATCTTTTATAAGCTGATAATAAAATTTTAACTTATCTAAGCTTGGCTATAAGAAGTAGGTATGCATCGAGAAATGTGGTTTGAAGAATAAGGAATAGCAAAGGCACACAGCCCAAATCTCATCATCGTTTAAATAATGTTAATGTTAATGTAAAAAAGGTATGATCAAATTCATATGGTTAGTCATGAAGAGTCGGAAGTGGTTTTAACGTAAATCGTCTATAATATAACGAGGAAATGTCAAAGGTGTATCTTGAGGAAATATAACTTTAAATATCAGAAATAGTTTTCGATCGAAACGTAAAAAAATATAAAGACGAATGTTGTTGGACAATAGGACGGACTTAACATCATTGTTGATACAGACGTTATAGCTTAAACACCGAATCGAATTGATTTCCGTGCGGTTTTGAAGAGCAAATGTGATATACAAACAATTCAAGAAACACGGACCAAGATCAATCGAGATATAAGTGTTGATAGTGTCGTGATAGTTCGTGATATAAGTGGTGATGTGGTAAGAGACGATGTCGGTAGCTATGTGGGACTTGGTGCCGATGAGATGTCGTTGGATCGAGAGATTACGGCACTGTGGGAAGACGCTGTTGCGCCGCCAACGTCGACTGCTCAGGCGGATTAAAAAGGTAATATTTTTGCAATTTTTGCACATTAAAGCTACTGATAGTCGCGCTCAGGCTATTGGTTAGCAATTTCTACTTGGTAGCAGATGAATTTTGCTGCCGTTTTTAGCGGGGGTGACGGAAGTGTGTTCTGAGCAAATCGGAAAAGATTTTTTAAGAAAACTAGCATGCTTATTGCTAGCGAATGTACACAACTGTGGAGTATACTTATTTCCAACATGTCAATAAGCATTGCTGTGTCCTTAAATATATGAGGAAAATTGACATCGAAAATATCGTTCCGAATAATTTGATTAATAAAACCTTTTTATTTTTGTCTTGTATAAATAAGGTTTGTAGCCGTAGTTCTTTTGTGATTTTGGGACAGATTATTATTAATTTACATAACAGGTTTATAAAATATAATGGTACCAGGTCATATTAATAGCTGTATGGATCTATGTTTTATACTTCGAATTTAAAACTTCATTCTTCATCATTTTGGAATTCATGGCTATGATTTAAGTTGCTAGTTGCAATATACAGTCGAATTTTATAATTATGAATGTAATCGGCTCATTTAATTACATGCTAATTTATATTTTATTCATAACTTTACTATCGGCAACAAACACGTGATATTTGCATTAGTTGTTATCACGTGATAGTTAGTATTCAGAGATTTTTTGCTACTGCTTTCATGATGGTCTTTTTATTTTTTCTAATCATGTTCGTAGGTAAGTTTCCTTTTAATTTCACTCTTACCTTGATAATACGCAATTCAAAGAAACTTAGTCGATGTTCAAAATTTTTAGTTAAAAGTTCGAATAAATATTTTTCAAACTTTAAATTTTTAATGAAAATATAATATCCAAATCCTTTTTGTGAGCTTTTTTGTAACTTGCGATGAAGGCCATTAGATTTATCGGTGTATCAAAGGTGTGAATTGATAAGAAGTTAATTTAAATAATATAGTTAAAATGAAATATTAAATCAATAACTATTTTGAAAAGTGATTCCAAATTAATACTTGACATTTTACTTTGTATCAAACAATAGGTTTAATAATTAATTAATTATGTAATTTTAATAATTCATATCATAAAGTCATTGACATTTGGTTGTAATGACAAGTGCGTAAAAAATATTTTAAATTACTAATATTAATTGTAACAATAACTTATTATGTCACTTGCGTAATATAGGTACAACACTTGTAGTGTAATTTAAAAATAATTAAACGAATAGAGGTGACACTGAAATGCTGGACTTACCTACTATTATTTTGATTAAGTGACATTGAACCTGCGACATTGTGAAATTGTACACCTTTATTCTATTTGTGTTTGACTGTCGACGTCTGTATGTCTATGTTAACGTTCATAGGATGTGCTTTAATTTAAAGGTAGTTTACAACCAAAGCATTATTGCATCGTCATTAAGCTTCATTCCTATTTGATCTATCATAATTTTAATCGTCTGGAGGCCACACGATCACTTTGTTTAATATAGACTATTTCAAGGCGTGATAGACAGCTAAATTGTATACCTATTAATAAAATATTTATGACCATTTTATCATGTCTGATTATAATATTATTTTTAAATTCTGATAATCTATCGAATGACTGGTCGGCAACCTATTGTTATTGACGTATTTTCTTTATCGTTTCTCTATTATCTGTCATACTTAAATCAAGAATTGTGTATTTCATTTCAACATGCGACTTCAATTTTCGGAGACTTTTAAGCAGCATTATACCTGACGCGAAGCCACAGCAACAAGTTAGTCGATAATATACATTGTTTTATATCGAAATACCGATTGTGCAATAGTTCGCCAGTTGCTCCCGAACATCGATTCATTGTGTATAGAACTATTTAATTCGGCTGCACGTTCCGACTTTTGGTCATTTTAAATTTTTTTTTTGAAATACCAAATTTTTTACCAATTAATTCGCTTTTATTACTTGAAATTCTGGTAAGTTGAGTTCTAGTTTTATCGTGGGTTTATTGGTGTCGTGTGTTTGTTTAAGGCATTTTTCCTTATCATGTCGTTATGAGTGTCATAAAGTTTTGGTTATCGATTTAATTGATTTACAAATATTATCAACACGATTTTTTAGCAAAGTTGATGACGAGTATTAGTTGCATCTTATGTGTTTTGCTTTTCATATTATTCGTCTTGTTTTTTATTTCGATGATTCACGTATTAAGAAGTAGGTTTTTGTTAGAGTAAAATTAGGTTTGCCTATGAAATGGTCTCCAGTGTGTTCTCAGAGACGCGCAGTGAACGCTAATTAGGTCAATTGGCTCCTTCATTTACAATATTGAACATTCAAACGTATATTTCCGTTACAGTAATTGGTTTTATTTCTATTGAGTATATTGACGATTTGACGTCAATAGGTTTCCATGACGTGAGAAAAATACTTAATGATATGATTCCGATCATTCCGTGAATATTTTTCTCGTTATGCTTTAATTTATTTATATTGTTAATTGTATGTTGTCTCAATTGCATATCTTTTTACCTATGTTATGTTTTATAATGTGAAAAATGAATGTCGATCATTCAATAGTGTTTCCTCGTACACGAGTGACGTTAACATTGTTGACTCAAGTGAACATATTTTACGCTCTCTTTGACGTCTTTACAAATACGTATCTCGTTCGGATTTATAAAATGAAACTTGGAAATATTTATATTTTAGTGTATCTGGTTCCAAAATATTACCTTACCTACTGACGGTCTAATTTTATCTTTTTTAAATTTAACCCCAATGTCAGTTTTTTTAGTTTGGTATTGGCTTACTAAGCTATATGCACCGAATTGCAATGTTTCTTTTAACTCGTATAATGAGGCATTCGACGACAAAACAATGTCCTTTTACGAGTTGCTTTTTGACTGATTATCTAGTTTGATTGGTTTTGGGTTTTAGGCTAGGTTAATAAGGGTGATATTTCAAACTGCCGATTGCTCCTTCCATGAATAATTATTGTGTCTCCATCATTTCATAAGGATTCGTATTGTTTTTTCCGACTGGATTGCGAAACATCGGCGTCTCGTGCTCGTTAACAGCGACCGGGCGGGGCCTTAAGAAATCAAGAGCAATGACACTCTGGTTATATAACAGAAATGGGCTCAATTGGTCAACTACCTGTCGTTTGCTTCTCGACATGGTGACTCACGTGTTATGTGGCCGCCCCGGCTACTGGGTATACGGCGCAAGGTTGGGAGTGGTGCTTTCTTTAAGTAAAACTATCTTTGGCAAATTAATCTTGATTTTTCACCAGCTTGTTATCAACAAGCGTGTGTTGCCTTATTACAAATGTTTGCTACTCTGAAATTGACAATTTGGAGACACAGCTTAATACTCATTAACTGGGAGCCAAAAATTACGTAAGTTCTGATAAAGTTACTGCCGCTACTACTTATATTGTTAGGTGTTTTATTATGAGAGTAGATTGCGTTAAGAAATATTCAATTTTGCAACTTCTAAGCACTTCTGGCGGTATTGCCTTTGGTAGCTTATCCTTATGTTTGGAAGAAGTGATGTTTGCTTTTGAATAGTGATTGACAAAAGAAAAAGTGATGACATCATGATTATTTAAAAATATAGTCGCAATTAGACAGTTACCTGCATGTCGATTAGCCTCAAGATGACTCATTGTGTCGTGTATAATGTACATATACGTTCGGGTTACTGGGTATATGGTACAAGGTTGGTTTCGGTAGTCTTCGTCGTCCAGTGCCGTCCAATTGTATTGTAATGCCGTTTCATCAGAGGTAATCCTGTCAAGGTTGTTCTAGAAGTATTGATAGTATTAACCTTGTCTGTTGAGGAGTCAACTTGCATTTGGTATACTGTAGCCCGCTTAAGCTAAAGAATTATATGGAATACTTCTTCTATCCCCATTCTTCAATATGAACCGTGACCTACGCTTGGTTGAATTGTTCACGCGAATCGTCATTGCGTTCAGAGGAAGCATAGTAAACCTACTTAAAAAATACCCTAGCATGACATCACAAGCAATTCATTAAATAAACATTTTCTTCTGCGTTACCCAGCACAGTTGACCTACGATAAATTAAATTTTAGCTATGGCTTATGCGAATGTTTAATTAAAATTTATATCATAGACTCATTGTTAATAGGATTATGTGGTTGATAGAAGCGATAAACTCCGATGTGGCAAACGAACGCGTTGCGCCATCACCGGCGCCAAAGTTGCTAAACTGTGAATAACGCACTGGGTTTTCACTTCGGGACTTGTTTCCTTCTTTGATAATGACAATAATAGTATTGAGTAAGGCCTGTATTTACGGAAAGATCTCTTTGATCAGCTGTGGAATAAGGCCAGTGACCGATTCGTGCTGTAATGCTCAAACGCGATGATTTTCGATTAGACTTGAGGACTATTTGGTGTATTTTGTTTGAAATTACGAATAACCTCTTTATCATTGGCAAATGTTTTATTATTTAATTTGTTTGTTACGTAAACAATGTTATACAACAACCTATGTAATTTAGACATATTCCGTCGGAACTATGTTAATAACAAGTACCTATTACATTCCATGATATGGTATAATTTAAGTGTCGTAATATTTGTAGTAATTGTGTACGTGCGCGGCTTCGAAACGACGGGATAGACCATTAGATGTCATTTCATGGGGCAAATTTTGTATAATTTGGACCGCAAATAGTTGAAGTAAGGTCTTCGGGTCGATACATAATTATGTTGGACATGGAAACATGGCAATTCGTATTCTTGTAGAGTAGGTTTTGTATGGTAACAGTAGTTTATTGCTGTTCTAGACAACGTTTAGATATAATCTCAAGCTTTTGACTACATTAATGTCTTTTCTTCGTCTTGTTTTGCCAGTAAAGATTTCCAGTTTAGAGTTCTGTTTACGAATGTTTATTGTGTGATTTAATGTCACAATTAGTCTGAGAATCCAACAGGGTGAAGAGAAATGTTATTGATCCAAATTACTATGACCGGTGTAGGTGAAATTACTTGTTGCATGATACGAATGTTCTGTGCCGTATACTTTGTCTCTGTCATATCTTCTTGGTCTCAACCCAATAATAAACCACTACTGAGCTCAGGTCTCTCCTGATAACTGAGAAAGCCTGCAGCATACTCCGCCACGATGCTCCAGCGTAGATTGGCAGTGTCATCACTTACACTGTGGTAATACTACAAAATTAAACTTGTACTACACAAAACGTACTGTACTACAAATATGCATCTTTACATAATGCTACGTGCACTTACAAATGTGCAAGATGATCTCACCTCTTACGATTTGCCATTGCGAACGATCTAAGGAGCTCATCTCAATACGTTTGTCAATATTTGATGAGCTCTTGTAATTTCTGCCAATCGCTATTCTGACAATTAAAGAATTTTGCTTCTGCCATTTTGTTGTTATGATGCTGTTAATCTTGTCTGCGCAGATATTCAAGGATGAACCTGACTTTTGTATTTTTAAATCGTTATGGACACATCTAATCAGTAATTATGTTGTATGTCGTTTGTGAGTGTGGTCAGTAATTGTTTGCCCCATGTTAGAAATAAGTTAGGTTAGGTTAGATTTTATAATAAACACCTACTGAAAATTATGAGGACCCTACGTCTTCAAAGCCTATAAAAAATAAAATACCTATTCCCTTAATATAACATTTAATAAACTCGTAATAAACCCATCATCAACATCAAGAAAATTCAAAACTTTTTGCATGTTATTAAGTTACAAAATGACAGATAAAAACATAATCTGATCTAATCAGTTGAGTTCATTTGCCTCATCAACGACTTGCTACTATGTCATGACGTAATATACGACCGAAAAACATTTCGTTCTGCGCCACTGGGCCATTAATTAGTGTAGTTTGACAGTTGACGCGATTAAAAAATCCCACCAAGATTTGTTGATTTTCACGCCAGTCAAACGTTAAGAGTTAACGAATCTATCGTGTTACAAAATTCCTTTGAACTGGAAGATATATTTGGACCATGTTATTAATTGAGATATTTCACCTGAAAGATTTTTTAGCGTCAGATCAAACACTGGGAATAATAAAGTAGCGAACTGATTTTTAGGGTTTTCTACTTTGATGAAAACGGTCATTTGGATGTATGCAATGGTTGCGAAATAATGTTATCGTTATGTTTAAATAACGTGAAAATTTTCTGATGGGTCTTTATGAGGTAAATGCTGAAAATGTTTTAAATGTTTTATTGATAAAAATGCCTACCTAAAAGTTTACTACAAACGTCGTTACTCATAAGTTAGCCACCGTTCTAAATAATGAATATTAATGAGTGGCTAATTAACAAGTAAACGCAACACAGTGATTTCAAAAGTAACCACGCGCCTCATATTTGACATGATTTTTCTTCATCAAGAAGTAACTTTTGTCAGGCACACTGTTACTCTGTTGCTAGACAAAATCTACGTCGTATTGTCTATACTAGCTACCTTTATTATCTTCTAGTGGCTCCTTAAGTTTCGTCACTTTTCGGCTGGATGACTCCATCTATTCTTTTTTATGGGTCTCTGAAGACGCATTAAAAATTATTACTCATGTTTAAATTCCTTTCACTATCATCTATCGGTATTAATAATGTTTTATTTGTTGTCCCCAGGTGTACCTGCACAGTTGGCGCTCTGCAGACGAGCTGAACATGTTGGTGGGTGCTAAGGTGAGCGGAGCCACGCCGCTGGTGATCGCCTGCAGGAACGGCCATTACGACGTCGCTGAATACCTCATCTCGCGCTGCAAGGCCGACATCGAACAACCTGGCTCAGGTGTGTATCGCCTTAATGCCCGAATAAAAGGCACGTGTCTATCTTTATATGTGAGGAGGCCTGATTCGGTCGAAGGCCTCTGATACCTTCATTAATACCCCAATAAAGGGCACGTGTCTCTCTTTATATTTGAGGAGGTCTGATTCGTTCGAAGGGGATCATGCCATGTTGATCGCAATGCATGGGACAAATGGCAAAAATATTGCTCAAAGCATTCTCTGTCTAACCATTAGGAAAACACGTCTTTCATTTATGACTATCTTCTGATGATGAAAACTGAACTCCCCGAAGCAGGGAAGCGCTCAAGATTTTTTGTCGCAATAGGATAAACCAGCCAAGGGCCAAGCCAAGCCATAAGACTATTATGATAATTATGACTACCTCTGGACCAATAGTTCTTTTTTTTCTAGTTTTCAGCTTTCCGAAAAGCCTCGATTTTAGGTTACTGGGATAACTCATGGCTCTCATAAGTTAAGAAGGCCCTGCGTATAGCGATTTCATAATTTGTTGGGGGTCACACACTTGGATCCACGTCACACAACTCCTAATATCACTCATAGTAATTAGACATGAAGCGTTTACAATGACATGTTTACAACGATAGTTATCGTACACGCGCGAAAAGCATTATTGAAGGTGATTCTAAGCGTGGCAAGCGTGTGTAAGAACTATTCGTACAACGTAACAAATTCACAGTCGTAAATAGTCATATTAACTACCGTTGCCATTGTGATTGTGACTTATAAAGTTAGTATATTTTGTTCGGACTAGGTCTCGGAAATGTTAGTGTTTCGTGTTTTACGGTTGTCGTGTTGAAAACAAGGAAATTTGAAGAATATTTAAGTAATTACAACAATAAAATATATCCAAAACAGACAGTTCATGCGTCATTTGGTCTTTAGTCAATGATTAATCTTGTGTGATTATTGAAGGTTATGTAAATGACTTTACTATTAACCAAGAATGGTTTCGTTTCGGTAAAAATAAGTCTTGTAACTACAAGTGGGATTAACATGAAGAAATAACAGACTAACAGTATAAACAGCGCAATATTTTGCGGAATAAAACGAACATTGTATCAGTCACGCCCAAGAATTTTCCTGACCCCAAATGTCACCAAAGGAATCTAATATGAAGACGATTGATTCATTACTAATGTCAATCCTTTTGTTACGCGGAAACGTGTCAGCATGAAAAGAAAGCGGATGCTTTATCGCACCGGTCTCGTATACATTTCGCATTTCGACACGTCCAAGGTCGATCGTAATCGTCACCACACTCGCACCCGCTTTCCTACTGCGTCAGTAGTTTGGCATCACGCCACTTCATCTGTGCAAGTTGTGAACACGTAAAACATCGCGTCTTTCCATTGGAGGTGTTTTGGGGATTCGCGAAATGGCGCGTGAAATTTCCTATTTTTGTGAGACTTGATTTCTGACAGTCCTATTTTCTCTTTCAATTTAGACCAAGATAACCCCAAGTAGGGATGTAACTGTACGGCCAACGTTGAATGAATATATGCGTTGTGGTACACTATCCTGTAAATTTTAATGTGCTACGGATACAATAAAGAAAACTACTTAAAAACTTGTTAAGTTTTCTATTCTGAACTTGCATTGGTGACACCTCTGTCGTCTCGAATCTCGAAATCTGGATTAATTATTACACCTTATAAAACTGAAAACTGATCTATGTCAGACAATTTAATATTTTTATTTATCGTAGACAATACCTAGTAAGATACACGTTATGACGTGGTTTCTATTGTTTTTTAAAATCCATGGATTTGGCAAGCGAGAGCCCTGGAAGAGTTCTTTATGATGAGATTAATTCTTATGCTTACGTGTTTTGTCTAGCGTCTTGTCTTGCTATTTTTCTCGTTGACAGATTGATGGTTTCAAAATAAAATGCTGTCGATGTTGTTATTTTAACACTTCGCTGACTAATTTTAATTCTCTTTCCCGTAGTAGGTATCCATTCTTAGCTCACTGGTTTCATATTTAACAGTTATTTTTAGGTTCAAGTTCTTTGCCTTTTTATTTTATTAATAGCAGATCTATGATTTTTTAGAAAAAGAAGCAAATAGCAATATTCGGAACTCTTTTCGGTTGTTTACTAAGAACGTAACATAATCTATAAATAGGTATCTCTGAATTCTCTCAATATTCTAATTCTTTTATTTCAATACGTTGCTGTTTTAATATTCTGTTTTGCTATTTTATTGGGACTTATTTTCCCGATGTTCTTTTGAAGAAAATATTTTTAGAGCTCGTAATTTTCTGTCAGTACATTTTATGTGAAGTGGTGAAACCCTTAATTGCTTGTAAGACTATATTTATCCTGCAAATTTCACTTGAATTTAATTTCGAAGCTTTCTTGGAATAAGGGATAAAGGATTTCGCTGTCCATTGGTCCTTTTTATTGTGTCTTTGAGAGGTGACTCATTAAATGCTACCAATGGTAACAAAGAAGCAGCACTCAGTAGAATTTTCTTGTGAAACAAAAGCAGTTCAGAGTGACCTATAAACTTCAAGCTCTTTTCGCGTCGGTCACTCAAGTTCAGTGACCCCATACAGCACTCGAAGTCACACAAAGACAACAAAGAGTGTGTGTGATATGAAAAACTGAGAATATCTATTATCTTCAGAAGAGCTTATGCGCCTATAAACCGACTAATCTACTTTGTTATTTTAGTTTGACGAATGAAACTTTGTTATACGTAAAACAATTCGTAGATATAATTTTTCTTATGCAAATGTGATAAAAGCCTTGGCATTTCGTGCCTTTGTGATGTAAATAGCGTTGGAACATTAAAGTTTATTAAACTTATTCGGAAGAATATAAATGAACGGCATACAATGGTATAGCATAATGACTGTAATACACATCTAAAGTAACGGCCAAGTCAATGTCAGCCCACACGCAGTGAAGGCTTCCGCGGTTGCCATGTACCTACTGAATGGAATTCATTTCAATTTATCTGCAGCAAAAATAAGTTTGTATTTTGTTGTAATATAAAGATGCACTTAAGCCTCAGAAACAGTATAAAAAATATGTATTATATTTATAGCCAAACAATACGTAGATCTGGTTGAATTAACTTTTTGAAAAGAAATCGCAAAACTTTATCGCCAACTGATATTCAAATGCTATGTAATTTTTAAGTCAGAAAGCTTAAGAGAAAAAAGAGGCTCAGAGAGGTCATAAAGGTTGGTGCGAGTAAATCTCGACATTAACCGACTGCTTGGCGCAGTCGCTTCCGGCGGCTTTTGATGCAGTAGGTGTCCGTGATTGTATGAATCGCCTGCTTCAAGGCGCTCTTTTACGTCCTGTACTAGGATTAAGGCGGTGATTGGATTGCCGCCGGCTACCGTTCAAAACAATCTGTCTAAGGCCAGTAAAAAGAGTGAAATCATATACCCTGCGAATCCGCTTTAAAGTCCACCAATTTTATCGTCGATAACGGAAAAAATTGTTTGTTCAACAGTGACATTCGACGGCGAGACAATAGAGGGCGCCCCACCGCTATGGTGCGCGGCGGCTGCCGGCCATCTTCCCCTGGTGAGGCTGCTGGTTTGCGCGGGCGCGAACGTCAACTCCACCACGAGGACGCACAGCACGCCGCTCCGGGCCGCCTGCTTCGACGGACACCACGATATTGTCAAGTTTCTAGTTGAAAATGGCGCAGGTTTGTTGGTTTTTGTGGTAATAGCTGGTAAAAGAGCAAATGAGCAGCGAGATGGTAAGTGCTTATCGTTGCTCATGGATATCAGTAACTTAATGCGTAGTCGTCCGAGAAAGAGAAAATAAACTACTCGTCCTCAGTCTCCTGGAATACTAAAACTTTATGGGGTTTTATTGGGGGATATAAAATTTCTTGAATGTTGCCCTATCGTCACATCATTGTCAAGCGATGAATGAATCATGAATTTAGGTTAGAATACAAGCTAATGAACTGACTGTTGCAGTGGTAAAAATGTGTGTCAGAGTTCCCAATATTTTTGTGTTATTCCTTAAGCTTTCTTACTAACTTGAATTTGTCTTCATTTCCAGATATAGAAATAGCGAATCGACACGGCCACACGTGTCTAATGATCGCGTGTTACAAGGGCCACATCAGAATCGCGAAGTACTTGTTATCCCTAAACGCTGACGTGAACAGGAAGAGCGTTAAAGGCAACACGGCACTACACGACTGCGCTGAGAGTGGCTCACTTCACATACTGAAGATGTTGTTGGGGCATGGTGCGACGATGGACGTGGATTCCTATGGTGAGCTTGCTTTCTTATGTTGGTAATGCCTTGTCACCAGTATGAAGCTACCTAGATTTAGTACGCACAAGTTGGTTTGTTTCACAATTTTGAACCATCGTCCTGAGCACGTCTGCACACCCAGATGGAAAGATACTTGTAAATTTTTATTAATAAAAGTAAAGAAGTAATATTTAGGACGAAGAATATAAGGAAGAAGTAATATTTAGTAACGTTACGGAGATTTCAGACATGCAAAATTATTCCATTCTGAGCAGGAAACTCCGAAATGACACCTCAAAGGATTCAATGATGTCAATACTTTCCATCATGATAATTGAAACCAAAAGTTTCTACGCCACATACTTCGTCATCAACGATATCTGCAACAGAAAATCAAGTGAATCCTGTTAATTTCAGGTATGACCCCCCTTCTAGCCGCATCAGTGACAGGTCACACACACATTGTGGAGCATTTAATAAACGCAGACTACGGGTTAGTGACGAGGCAGCAGAGGATAGACGCTCTAGAGCTGTTGGGAGCGACGTATGTTGACAAGAGACGAGATATGGTCGGCGCACTTGCCTTGTGGAAGAGAGCTATGGACGATAGGTGAATAACTTTATGATTTTATGTGAAATTATATGGTATGGTAGGCGTAGAGGCCTTTACACGCGTTTGAGTAAAGCTGTCTACCAAAGTTTTCAAGTTCTATCCAATTTTCAGCTGGGTTTTGTAATCCTGCACTTGACACTACAACTCTTAAGAGTAAATAATGTCGCATTACCATTGCAACGCTAACGTCTTTTAAGTACTCTGCAAGTTACTCCATGTCAACAGCACTTCGATTCAAAGACATTGGAACGTGAACTTTATTATAAGTTACTTAAAGTTGAATTTTCTCAAATTCTAGATTCCCAGCTGACGGCAGCGAGCCAATCCCCAAACCCAAAGACATGCCGCGTATAGAAGCGTACGACTATGCCGTGGAGCCGAGCAATGCGCAGCAGTTGGAGGAAATACTGGCGGACCCCGACGCTATGAGGATGCAAGCGCTTGTCATTCGGGAGAGGATACTCGGTGAGTTGGGATAATAGTTCACTTACACAGAAGATAGGCAAGAAGAGATCAGCTGAGAGGGTCTCTCTCAGAGAGAGAGAGCGAGAGAGAGAGACAGAGACAGAGATAGATAGATAATAGGGAGAGATATTATTCACAAATACCCTTTAATTAATATCGTGAGATAATGTTTATTCAATAATCAATATACACATACACGCTATAAAACATTTTATAAATACAGTTTCTCGAGGATTTGTGTTGCACATATAGGCACAAGTCTGTATGATAATTATACATTACATTACACATCCTCACACATCCACCTAGTTAAGGTATCAAAACTTTACTAATATTGATACAACGGTCCTATCTGAATATGTTGTATTGACGACAATAAACTTTACTTCGTGTTAGGCCCCGCCCACCCGGACACGTCATACTACGTGCGCTACCGCGGCGCGGTGTACGCGGACGCGGGCCGGTTCGCGCGCTGCCGCCAGCTGTGGCACCACGCGCTCGACATGCAGCGCGCCGTGCTGCCGCCGCTGTCGCCGCTCACGCAGTCCAGCCTGTACAGCTTCGCCGAGCTGTTCTCGTACATGCTGGCAGAGAGGGCGCGCCCGCCGCTCAGAGGTAGGACGCTGTTACTATGCTGCTATACGCATGGTTTCTATGGTACTGTAGGGAGCGCGCTCATATTTCTATAGGTGGCGTGCCCCTACAGTACCATACGCTGGATGTTCAACGGTTGGTGTATTAGGAGTGGAGGATCCCGTATGAAGCAATGAGTACGTCGGTCATAGGTTGGATTCCCAGTGAGGCAATTTAAATTCTGAATTTAAAATTCTTGTCTCGGTCTAGGTGTATAGTAGTCTATGGCTACGACACAGGGAACTAGTAAGAATCCCAAAATTTCCATAGTCTTTGACTCCTAAAATGAAAACTAATTCTTCTCAGTCGTGCACTCTTGTCAGAGTGGTCGTGGTCATTTTCGGATCGATTCTTGTACCACGGCTTCTTTTGTAATGCAACGCCATGTAGCTCGGTGTTTGGCAAAGTGAGAGCAATCTAATACTCACCTTTTATTATAGTTAAGCTGCTTAAGCCAGAGAAGTTGCCAAAGAAAGGCTTTAAAAAATATTACATAATAATGTGTCTAATAATAGCTACGTATAATTTCAGGTCGTATCGTCCCCCCGGTGACATTCGAAGACATAGACCCCGTGTTCAGGAAAGCGCTGTCAGAAATAGACAGGGGGATGGAACTGCTCGACTCCAAGCTGACCATCGACCGGGAACAAACATTGACCACTCTACAGAGGGTGCTGGTGATATCGCTCCACCTAGCGGCGCTGATGGCAAGATTACTGGACGAACCAGACTGCACTCCGGAAGACTCTAGGAAAATACATAAGGCTGTGTACATGCTCGTCAAGTTAGATATTAAGGTGGGTATTCTTATTACTTTGTATAGCGAATAAATAATAGACTAGTTTAACGATCAGTATGGCGTAAAGGACGGGTTCGATTTCTAGCGAGCCGGAATTTAAATTTGTTTTCGGTCTAGGTATTATGTTTGTGTTTCTGTCTTGTCTATGGCACCCGCAGGGAATCTTAGTGTGGCTAGCAGATGTCAATATCTCTTGTCTGTCAATGAGACCTTTCTGACGCGGTCGCGGTGTGTTAGGTTGCGTTGCTAAGTTTTTATTAACAGGGAAGGAAGAATCCCGTATAATCGGGGTTCCGGCGACAACTGTGACTCATAATTATATGGTATGTTATCGATGTGTGCTCCCACTTGCGTCACGCGCAACCTGTGGTTGTGTTAATATTATGTATACCTCGTTTTTTTTGTCGTGACTTAAAAAGTAAACAATGTTGCCTCTACTTTAAAAAAAAAATTTAGAAGTATTCAGAAATTTATTTTAACATTAAATTATCGTTTATTCTTTAATTTTTTTTATTTGTGTCTCTTATTTTAAAATCGATAATTACAATACAAAGACACTGTAAGAATGTTTACTTTTTAAATCACGACGAAAAAAACGACGTATAAGTATAAGTGCATAAAATTAAATAAAATG
>LGAG01000102.1:172544-186473 GCA_001278395.1 Lerema accius
GTTGCGCTATTTAGGTGAAATTGAAAACGTTTGAAGGAGATATACCCATATCGATATACTATTGAACATCTCTATTTGTTGTAGGTATTTATTTTTCGTTTTCTGTGCGTCGCGCTAGGGGCCCGGCAACTGATATTTCGTCTCGCGGTGAAAAGTTTAATCTAGAGGTAAGACATCTAATAAATTAAATTACTGATTATTAAGAAGATAAATGAAAGTTTATTAAAAAAGATGTCTTAGACACTATTACATCTTTCACTTCATCTTTATTATCTTACAAACATTATCTTAGGAACAATAAATGAATAGTTAATTCATCATCAACAAAAACGAATTACAGGCGAAGATTACATCTCAAGCAATACAGATAAGCGTAAGATTTAATTTCTGTCCCTCCTTAAATATAGATGCGATGTAGCGTTGTTTAAACAAGAGGCGGGAGTCCTCTGGGAGGTCGTAATTGAAAGACAAACAGAGAGGGACCATTCGCGACGAATTCATTATTTCTACATTAACTTCATTCCGCTTGTACGACGATAGGTAGGAGGAATGCTATGTTATTATTTGTTACTTTTCTATACTTACAACTAAATAAAATTGAAGTGTCTGTTTGTAATATTAAAATAACCGCTTTTTACTAAAATGCATACTTATTAACCGACTTCAAAAAAGGAGGAGGACTTCGTCGTTTATGAACAGATTTTAACGATTCTTTTTTGAGTTGGACAATCATAATTTCATAAACCAATCGAAACTGCAGGAGCGTCGTATTGTATGCTTTAGTCGTCGTCAGTTACGAAAAGATACCTATACTCCGTACTAGACATTATGATTTTTCAGCCAACAATCACGTTAATTGTAGGACCATTGTAAATTTTATCAAAGTACATAAAAGTCCTATAACTAAGACGCTCCTGCTCAAATCCCGAAAATTATTTTTAGGGGAAAGATAATAAGGCAACTCGCGTCGTCTCTCGCAAAGTAATTTTTATCAAATCAACATCCCAGATGTCATTTTGGAGGCCTACGCCTATTCAATTACTTTTATAAGTAAATTCTATCACTTTTATAAGTAAATTCAGAGTCAATTTGCATGTTTATATTTTTCTGGAACGCGAACCAGCTTAGTTAAAGTTGTTTTCGTCAAAGCAAATGTTGTCATAACAATTTCAGTAGGATTTTATTTGCCTTCTTCGCAACGGAATTGATTCGTTTTAAATTAGAATTAGACGGAAACAATTTTTCAATTTAATTGATTGTAGTGTTATTGGGTTGGATTTTACAACGACGTAGCTACAATGTTATGTAAACTACAGGTTATATAAATAGCTAAAGTAAAATTAGGTAAGTTGAGTTTTTAACCTCTCCAAAGCTCAACCGCCGCAACCCGTCGGATTCAAAACGCTTTCAATGGTATGATGCTTTACCCATACCTACCTGCTATTTGCCGTGTTATACCTACTAAGTATACTATATTATTAAAATATATTTATATTTGAGTTAATTAAATTTTTCAGTTATATTTTATTTTGTAGTGTTTGTATAAGTCACAGAGCCACAATAAAGAATAGACTCTACAGAGCGGTCGTATGCAATTGTGACTTAAATAAGTGAGGAACAAAAATCTGTCAGTCCCTCGCCGTATACTACCGAGCAGCCGGCTTCATTGTGTTCAGGTGGCTCCATATTTACATGTCATTTTTCGGCTGCATGGCTCCGTCTATTTTTTTTATGGGTCTGTGGTATAAGTATAATCATAAGTAATTCTGATGCTACGCAGCTACGCTATACTTACAAGTAAAATATGCCTTCGTAAGCCTACATAATACAAATTGAATTATTTTAATACGTTCTGTTTAAACGGGCACAGAGCAGCTACAATAGACAGCGGATTACTTACAAATTCAATTGTGCGAAAAATTCATCGAGCGAACGTGCCCCGTCTGTCAACATGGCGGCGAAGAATCCAAATTTAAAATTTAAACGGTCGAGTTCGGTTTAAAAATAAAAATGACAAGGTTTATGTCATGCCAGCGACTTTTGTTGAGCCTATGAATTTTTGTAATTTTAATGGAAATTTATATGAAACGGTTATAAATGTAGCGGTATATCGAAGGACAGTAAAATTGAAATCTAAACACGTTGAAATTCTTGTGTTACGGTTGATTCTAGAAGGAAAGTGTCTTAAAAATTGTTATGTTACTTTGTTTAAACTGCTCTGTAGAACTGGTCCAGGGATTTCATTGTAAAAAGGGTTCTGTTGATTTTTCTTATCATAGAACTTTTAAATCTTTAGGTACCATTGTATTTTGAGTTTGAAACACATTTTTTATTCTTGGCCAATGTTGCTTGTTAATAATCATTTCTGCCTCTCTACATACCTAAATACATATCCTCAAAGTTTATGGGAATGATATTAGGTGCTAAAAAGAGAGCATCATTTTCCATAAATTTTGAAGCTACAATTACCCAAAACCGACCCTGAATTAACACTTGCTTATGTAGTCGTAAAGAAAAAAACAATTTACGACGATGACTTACAGAAAAAAATAAGTATAGGTACGTGAATATGATGCGATTATTATTTAAATTAAATCTGAGATACGTAACATTAGAACAAAGTTACAAAATTGTATGTCCTAGAACTCTCATTCATTCCGACGCGCTGAATTATACAGCAGTGCAGTGTTCTTGTTTAAAATAATGGCTGAAGCAAACTTAAACCCGAGGCGGCATTGAAGTTCCCCGAGTGTTTAGGGAGGGAACGCCGTGAGCCATCATTAAATATTAATCGACGAATTAACTTCATGTCTTCGAGCGTCGACACCAATTAAGCGAACAAAGTACCAAAGTAAATAACGGCCTCAACGAATTAATTTTGTACTCAATGCTTCGGAATTCAAAACGTTTCGTAGTTTGTTTAAAGGTTCCCGCGCTCGCTTGTTACGTTCTGACGTTTTGGCTATTTGAATTTAGAACAGCAGTTAAGAAAATTCGTTTTTTTTACGTGGAACCGTATAGTGACTCTACGCGTAGTTCTTGTTATTATCATTGTTAAAAAAATATTATAATTATAGCTACTGAATAGGCTATCAACTATGTAGCTACGAGTACATTAACGCAGTTATGTCCTAAAAAAATTTCGTAACTATTATAGTGATAGATTATTACAATCACTTATCTAAAAGTAATAAGGTAAGGTGGGGTAAGACTAACACACGGGGCAAGACTAACACTGTCTATTATTTCGATATGTACTTGAAGAAACGTAATGTGTGTGTTTTAGCCGAGAACATTTACGTTTGTTCTATCTTACAGACTGGAAGAGCTTCGTATTTAAGCTATACGTATCGAGATAATAGACAGTGTTAGTCTTGCCCCGTGTGTTAGTCTTTATAATAAGAAGTTTAATAATTGAATTTATGACTTTAAGGTTTTTTTCAAACAACAATTACCTTATTTGCAAGCAAAATGATAAGCCTAGGTCAGCTGTTCCTTACAAAGTAGAACGAATTGTTATAAAAAATTCAACATCCCCAACTACGTAACAAACAGTTGAGCGTAACAATTGAAGTACCGAGAGCCAACTGGTATCTTATAAAGATTAAATAGTATTTCACTAGCTGGCGATTCTCAAAGGAACACTTGCCATTGAACGCCCGAGAATGGATCCGAATTTGTAGGGTGTGCTTAAAACGATAGGTTAGGTACGAACTGTATGAGGTCTCAGACAAAAAAATATAAAAGTGAAGATAATTTTTTTCTTTTTTTTTACGATGTGACATAGGTACATTGTCACCGAGCATGGTCTGCCGAGAAATGTACCGGGAACATTATCATTTGTTATTAACGCAATGTTTTTCCCTACTACGCTTCTATGTTCCGAAGACTGCATCTATATATTTTTGGTCTGGGTATGCCTCATAGCTATGCAGCTAGTACCATCCTACTCGTTTGTTTACTGAACTTTTAGTGCCTAAGATTTTGAATTGGAATTTACGGACCTTATTTATTAGTCCGGGTATTTCGACTATTCTACTTCATAACTACTATTATTCCTTTCTTATTAATATTATGAATATGAAAGATGGAGAAGAAGTTTGGCTTTTGGATGTTTGGGTATCCTTCACGCGCTAGTTCTGGATTGAAAGAGGCATCTCGCACATACGTCAGAGGGACGTTTTGAAGCACTAGTCATCTAGTAGTCAATTAGGAACGTTGTATGATGCTTCCTATCTCATTTTCTCCCACGCAATTTATGTATTTGTCTCTCTTAACAGTTGAGACTTCATACACTTCCAAATCACAACGATTCAAAAGTTTTTTTTTTATCGCTACTAGAATATGGTCACACTACAGTCCCCTACAAACTCAACACACGAGATTATTCGAGTGTCCCCTTTAGTTACGGATTATCCAGAGAAATGCACAACATGTTGTCAATGATGTGGTCTGTGGTCGGCTATTTGTCGATAAATCCGAACATGTTCGTGGGTTTAATCCGATCTCCAAACAGGGAATAATATGACATGTTTTAACACGCCATTCGTTTCCATTCTCCATTGCGTTATTGACAAGTTAATAATTGAAACTATCTACTTGTTAAATATCAGGTTTTGGATAGATTAAACGATTTGTGTTTAATTTATTTGCATGATGTTTAAAAGTATTCTAGTATTTTCAAATTATAAATGTATTTAGAATTTTGTATAGGTACTTATAAGTAGGTATTTACACATACATAAAAGCACACATCTTATAAATAGAAAGTTACTAAAATTAATAGTTTTGGAACAATCTATCATTATTGCGTGCGTATATTGGTTTAATTACGTAATAATTAAAAAAAAATATTTACCTACCTATAAGTACTTTACGCCTAAATAGGCAACTTTAATATAATAATGGCTTATCGAATTTGCCTATAAAATACTCACTAGAAAACAGAAAATACACAAAAATAATCTGTACCGTGCAGATTCACATCACATAAAATAATACAATTGAGAATCATAACGTAAGGAGCGTATCATATCGCACGGTGATCCTTTTCAAAACGATTAGTTCCGATACAAGTGTTCCACATGGTTCTAAACGGCACCCAGGGGGAGCCACAGAAGATATATCATGGCATCAACACCATATGGCAGACACTGGTACTATAATTACTACTATTATGAGATACGTGAACATTGTCGAGACGTGTACAACATCTATTTCTTTAGAATATGATATTGTTAAAATTTTTGGGTGTTTGGGTTTTCTTGGAATATCGTATATAAAGATCTCATCCTAAACTAGAACATAGGGTACATTTAATCCCGATTGTAGGTTGCCCTGGGGTGGTGTGAACGTTATACTTGTATGTTTGTATGATCGCTGTATGTTTGTCACTAAACTAACTCATCAATAGTTGAATGGATTTAAATTAAACACAGACAGAATAATTATTCGTGTTTTCATCCTAGAAATACTATTAATCTCTTAGGTAGGATGAATCTAATACCTTTAGTAAAACACTTTTTCGTAGGCGAAGCTGCGAGCGTCATCTAGTTTGCATATAAAATAGTCAACAAAATCACAGCATGCATTAAAAACGTCGTCACAATATCAACCATAACGCAACATATGCAATCATTAAAATAATGTAATGCCATTTAACGTAATCAATTTAGAGCGTAGTTGCGAGGGGTGCCACAAATTAACTAATCACACCCCCTAATGATCGGTTCAGTGTGTCATCGGGGGCAGCCCTGGTGAATTGTTGACTGTAGCATTAGGGTTGGCAACAAAACTTTACAATATGAATTGCGAGTTGATTCAAAGTGTTATGAGTATTGATGGAATTTAAACTGTCATTTTGTTTGAGAGGGTGCGGCTAAAATGTCAAGTATTAAGTTTGTTTTGTTTTCGCTTTATCGGTTTGGATTTTGGAACTTATAAGGGGTGTTTTGTTTGAATTAAGCATTTATAAAAAAATTGCGATTTTTTTTGATGACCGAAAATTACAATCCTCTAGTGTACTTCAAAAATTGTAGTATAATTTTTTTTTACTGTTTTTGCCACCAGATAAACAAAGATTATTTTAAGGAAGTATCCGACAAACAAGCCAAGACACAGGAAGTGGTCACCGTGGTTAATGATAAGAAAAAAAGTATATAAGTACATTATAGTCACTCCAACAGAAAAATTATTTTCTTACCTCTTGGTAATAGAAAAAAGCGCTATAATAAACAACGAATCAACTAGTCACACCTATTCGTAAACAGATTTTTATACCTTAAAGTATCATTTGTAAGTTAAACCTATTCGCCCCTCAGCCCTCAAAGGGCCATACATTACGAGCCCTCAACCAATTGATATTCGATACACTAGATTCACACGCATATTGCCTATTTGTACAAGCCCTTTGTCTCCATTCACCCCGAGTTCCTTTTTGCTGCTTTATCGTTTGAATAGAACTGTTTTATTGTAATGAGATTCTTTATTAGTTCGGAATAATGGCGGGTTCGAGTAAATGTGGCGAATTTTTGGTTTAACGATGTCGGGCCGGTCGTACCTTATGTAGAAATAGTTTTGCTAGTTTGTAAGGGGTCTGAGAAAATAGTGGTTCTATTTAAAAATAAGTGGAATGTTTGCTACTGTGGATTATGTTTCTTACCTTTACAAAGTCTAAATAAGTATTTGTGTTATATAAACAGCTCTTGAGGAATTGCCTAAACCAAACGAATATGTTTTATTTATTGCAAGAATAGTAAAGTTAAGATATAGACTGATTTGTTTTTTTACGATATCTTAATTAGGTACAAACTTCTTTTTTTAATGTTGATAAACATAGTGAAGCTAGCGACGGCTCCACAAGAGGGCTTAGACAAGTAGTGTAATCAATATTTTTGTCTGTAGAATGGAGGCTACCAACCTGGCCCTGTCTCCCCGGGAGTCGTTGAAGCCACGGCCGGAACACAAGGCCCTACAGATGACCAGCAAACCTAATCAAGTAAGATTAAACATAAGCCTTATTAAGCCAATTTTAGTCTAAGAACACTATCTCAAAATTCTGTTTCTTTATGGCGAACGATGTTCATAATAATGCGCTTAGATGTCAATAGTGATATAGTAATGGGAACATTTTTCAGAGGGAAATTTCTGACCTCCCATCCACTTGCCAGCAAAAGTAAAGGGTCTTGTTGACTTTTAGTTAAAAGAAACCAAACGAAAAACGTCCCCGCCCACCTTAGCGGTTACGATATAGCTAACTTCAAAGATTTATTTATAAATACTCTTTCATAACATTTATATACTTACCTAAGTTATAAGATATTATTTATGCTATGTTATTTCAAAAAACAGGCAGGGTAAGATCTCTCTATATTAATCCTGCCGTTAAGGTAGACTTCAGTGACAAAATGACGCTAGAACTTAAATAAAAATAAAGACAATTTTTTTTTCGTAAACCTAATTTCTTCTTCAATTTTTAAAAACCTAAATTTCTCATGACAGGTCGGCACGGTGCTCTTATACGGCGTACCAATCGTTTCCCTCGTGATAGAAGGCGTGGAGCGGCTTTGCTTAGCACAGATATCGAATACTCTGCTGAAGCAGTTCTCGTACAATGAGATCCACAACCGCCGAGTGGCACTAGGGATCACCTGTGTACAATGCACGCCAGTACAGCTGGAGATACTACGACGGGCTGGAGCCATGCCTGTGTCTTCCAGGCGGTGTGGTAAGTGGAAATATGTTTTAGCTGCAGGTCTATTTGTTTAGCCTTCTCTTATTTAGTACGCAGGCTCACGAATACCTTGTAACGGAAATCAGATACGAGTTTTTTCATGTTGTTATTCACAGTCTTCCAGTAATGTTTTAAGCGATTTTATCACTTTATTTATTACATATTTAAATTTTCCCAATAACTGCTTTGAACATGAATTTGTTTTAGTTATAACACAGGTAAATAAAGGACTCATTCGGACAGCGAATGTCGTCTGTTCTATTTTACACTGTTATTCAGTAGATATGTTTTAATTTCATAAAGTACTTATACAATACTCATGCCTCTGCTAGCTGTTCATGTTTTTATCGTCATGACGATTGAATCAATGCTATATTCTAATTCTAAGTATATTCTAACAGGCATGATAACCCGGCGAGAAGCAGAAAGACTGTGTAAGTCATTTCTGGGTGACAACGCCCCTCCGAGGCTGCCAGACGACTTCGCCTTTGCTGTTCATCATGAGTGTGCCTGGGGCTGTCGCGGGGCCTTCTTACCGGCTAGGTAAGAGATAATTATGATAGAGACCTCAATCCATTTGTCCAGGGCATGGAGCTATTTCTCGCAATCGAAGACTGAAAAGTCCTAGATAATGAGTGGAAAATAAGGTGCGAATTTGTGGAGAACATGATGGGTTATTTACTTCAGCTAACATACTACTACTACCGTACCGTCGGAAACGGTTGTAATAGTTGGGTAGCAGTTATTACGTCATATCACATCGAGGTTGAGAAGCGTAGACTTGAAGCAATCCGTCGTACAAGCCTTAACATGAATACATCACATAATCTCGATTGTAACTTATTTTATCACTAACCCTAGATTTTCATTCACAGGTACAATTCATCGCGCGCAAAGTGCATCAAATGCGCATATTGTGGACTGTTTTTTTCGCCTAATAAGTTCATTTTCCACTCTCACCGAGTGGGTCCTGGTGATAAGTACGTGCAGCCTGATGCAGCTAACTTCAACTCTTGGAGAAGACACATGAAGCTGAGTGGAACCCCTCCGGATGAAGTAGTCCATGCTTGGGAAGATGTCAAGGCCATGTTTAATGGCGGAACCAGGAAAAGAATGTTGTCTGCGTCTAGGTAAGATTATTAACTTAATATGGCATATGATGTTAGGCAATACATCTTAATTTTTTCTTTTTAGAGATTAGCAATAATATTGTGGTTTTTTGATTTGGTTATCCAAACTGTCATATAAAAAAGTCGCTGAGTTGTAACAGTTGTTCTGGATTTAAAAGTTAGTGAAGTAAAGATGGTTGCCAAACCGAAGTGTATGTATTAGGTAGCAGGATTTTTACAAATCAGTGGACATTACACTATTTTGGATAAAGAAAACCCTTCAAAAAATTTGTTGCTTTACGGAGTTCAAGCAAAAACTGTAGCATAGAAGACCCTAATTAATCCTTTTTTTGATAATTTCATGAAATTCAATCAAATACGTAGCATAGAAGCTTCGCTGAAATCCTTGAAAATCCGATAATTTCACAAAGTTCAGCCTTAAATTGTGCCACAGAAGGCTCCCTGTGCGCAGGCCGGAGGTGGACAGCGGGGAGGTGAAGCGGGCTGCTTCAAGTCCTCCCAGCGCCCACACACCAGTGCCCAGGCTGGCCGACTACGTGTGGGGTGCTCGCCTGCCACTCCCTTACGCCTTGCCATGGCTTAAACCTACTCTCTGGACACCAGGTAGGAATAGGATCTACTATGTAAGTCTGTATTTTCAGTGTGTGAAATTTTGCTGACGTCACTGTTTAACTTGGAGTGTATTTATTGAATTTATTGTCAGTAAATTAATGTTAAAATTGTGACTCCTACTATAAGTACTAAAGTATAAGTTTAGACTAAAAATAGGTCCAAAAGATACCCCTAATGTACGGAACATTTCAATAAACGTAACTGTGCTACGAATTGCTACGAGACACCTACGTCAGTTCGTAGACTCTGTAGCGTTTGTATCACATACAAACCTCTTATTCGCTGGAAATTTAAAAGAAATGTTCTGAATCGCATATTCTTCACGCTTTTGTGTCAATTGTTAATGGGTCTAGTGATAAGTTACTACTGCTTATAGATTCGTGGCATCGAATATAACTTCGATTCTTACGATATCGTAAGATTAAGGTTCACTACGCTCGATAATAGATAAAACTTCTTGTTGCCGCGCCTACAGACAGACTGTACTTAAATGGATTACCTATTTTTAATTTATATACCGTCAAATCGTTGATATTATACGCTCTGAATATTTCACTGTCTCAATTCTAAAGCGAAGTTACAAGTGGAGTTAATATTATTTACTTATTTATTTCGACGAAAATAACAGTTGAACCACCAAAGAATCAACATCTTACATATAAAGTTGCAAAGTTAGGCTTACGTCCTTAAGCTAAGTGTAGATATTTTTATAGGAGCTCTGACGGCCCTAAGTGGAGTTGGTGCGATAGAGGAGCCGAGAGCATTCCGTCCCGTTCGCTCCCACCGCCTGGACTCACCACAACGGTCGCCGGTCATGTCTCCTCCAAGATCCCCTGATAGGTATGTCACACATCATCTCAAGCTGGGCATAGATCGACGATTTGCTTTAGACTATCGTTGATGGTAGCTTAAAGCAAATGGCGTGCAAGAATAAAAAAACACTAATACAGGATACTCCCGCAGGATTCTCTGTCGCGTGTGGCATGGACAACACAAATAATGAAATAACACATCACTAACACACAAGACCCGAGAACAAACAATCTGTCACATAAATATCTGCCCCGGCAGGGAATCAAACCCAGGACCCCTCGTATACCGTTCATATACCCTCGTATGTACGTATACGTACGGATTCCTTAAGTTACAACATGAAGCATACATTCATAAGCTCATATATATGTGAGTTGGGTCACATACAACTGCTAAAACCTGCCGGCATTTCGGCAGTCGGCACCTACTGCTTCAAACAGTCCTTTCTTATCCGGCATTACTTATGGATATTAATTATCACTTGCATTCTTCTCCATCACATATCAGTATGTACCCACACATGCGACACGTCAGACATGTTGATTTAATAAAGGAATTCCTTTTTCTGCACATCACTAGCAGGTCACCACAAGCGTCATCTTCACCGAGACAGAGTCGTTCCCCGCTCCGCTCACCGCTCCGCTCCCCGCTCCGCTCTCCGCCCCGCTCGTCGCCCGCCAGGCCCTCTAAAAGCGACCGCGATAGTGATGAAAGCGTTGACATCGAAACTACTGAGGAAGATCAAGTTAAGGAAGTGGTAAGTAGAACCTAAGAAACTCTTCATGATAATGGTTATTAATTATAACAATAAAAATTAAATACAAGTGTTCAATAGAATGAGAAAAAATCGAAAAACAATGTTAGGTGGAGGTAATGGAAGAAAAAGTCAAACAATTCTATCTCCTAAACTATGCAAAATCAAATAACATTGTATAGGGATTCGGATACTACTTACCGTGAGGGATCTAAATTTTAGCTTTGGACGTCAACTGTGTGGCCACCCTGTTAAGTTGGATGTTTTTTGCCTATGACTAGAAACGGAAATCATGTTTTCATTTTTTCCTCTTCAAAGCCAACTGGTATTTGTCATAATGGCTTTGTGTTGACATAGTAAAATTAAGTTGCCTTTACGGAAATGTAGCAAACGTCAAGATGCTTGATGAAAAAACAAGTGTTAGCATTACCAAGTAATAAGAAAATACTAGCGTAGTAATATATGTTTCAATACCTAATTGGCAACTGCACAAAAATCCTTACTTCCCAGAAGATGAATTGACATCATGCATTTCATTGTACGTTATGACAAGTAGCTTAGAATTCATAGAGTGTATCTGTATTGAATTTTACGGTTGTAACGAAACGGAGCTCATTTTTAACGAGCACAAATGAGTGTAACAACGATAAGCCTCGCGGTTCTATTCAGGGCCGTCTCAAACGTGCAAATAACGTAAAGCTTTTTCAACGATGCAATTTAATAGCCTAAGTATTGAAGCAATCGCATTATCTACTGCCGGTATCTTCGAGCATTCGAACCGAACCGACCTCAACTTCCATCCAATTTAAAAAGTTTGAAGAGGAAAATTTTTCCAATCACATCGTTCGCAGAACGTAATCTCCGATTAGAGATGGTTTTTGTACCCGTACTTAGCGTTTTTCTTTTCCAGTTTGTTATGTCACTTCGCTTGTTTTTATGGAATTTACTGGAGTTTTATTGGTATTTATGGAATGTTTGTGTTAACGTCGATAAGCTGGCGTTGAATGCTGTTATGATTGTTTGTCGTTTCTTACGTTATCCAGAATTTAATAAAGCAAAACTTTTTTTTTACATCGTTAAAGACAATAAAGATGGCAAAGGAAATACTTAAAAATAATTATTATTTGATGTAATTTTACCACAAGTTCATTAAATAACATTAACTAGTTAGTATTATAACTTTCAATGTTGCCGTTATTAACAGAATGTCACAAATAGGTAGTCAAATAGATTTTAAAGTAATTAATTCATTGATTGATTTTAGATTCAGTTGGAAACATTCGCTATTTAAGTTTGCAAGGCTGGTCTCAAGAGACCGCAGCCGCCATTTTCTGGCATGGCGACCGACTGTCGTGTCACGTCGTAAACTCTGTAATTACTGCCGCGTCGAATTCAAATGGACTTCATTTCGGTTTTAAATAAGAGAAAATGTTTAATTTACTGCCGATCGGATTCCCCGGGACCAATTAATTGGGGATTTTCATCGGAAGCCGTTGTTTTTTGTCGTTCAGTCGTCTTTTGCTGGCCGTTGAATAAGACATTGAGTTTTTTCTTGTAAATTATTTTCCTTAAAATTAATTGTTATGAATGGTGCTTATAATTTTTATTACATACAGAAGTCGGCTGCTAATTGGTTATAAAATACATACTTAAATATATGTATTTTTCTATCAGAAAGCCGATAATGTTAGGCATGGTCCGTAACTTTAAAGAATTACTATAGAATCAGATTAACTTTATTGTAGGTAACTAATTAAATACTTATAACACATTTTATATTATCACACTATATTATTTTGGGATCTTCGTTAAAAGAGCTATTAGTTCTTAAGAGTACAGATATTAAAATAAAAATTTGATGATAGTATATTAAAGGTTTTATAGATCTCGAAAGCAGAGTTCTTTGTTTGTAATACATTAGAGTCCTAGTCTAATTTACAAGTAACCGAATTATGCGTAGGATGTGTCAATATAATTAATAAACCTTATCCGCTTACATCATAAATGGCCTAAATACTTAGGCTTTATGCTCAACGCGAATAATTATGACGTCGGAAAGGCTTAAGTTGTAAATAAAGGAGGCGTTGGTGCCTTCGTGATTATATTGCTAGTGGATAATTAACGCGCCAGGGAGGTCGCTGTAATCCCTTTAAAGGGTTAGGGCGCAATCGATAATAATGGGTTAACTACATTGCTTAATGAGAAACATGACACGTAATGTGTTGAGATACAGATCGATATAATTTTATCTAACTTGGTGTAAATTACAGTTTGTGAACTTGTATTGCGTTACAAAATTTGTAAAAAGTATAATATGCTAGGATATCACGTACAGCTACCTATTTACCTATAGTTTTCTTCACTGTTTTTAAGTATATTTGTATGTACTGGTTGTTATAGGATTTCTTACAAATTATTAAAATGTGATGCATATTATACATTCAATAATATGAGACTTGATACATCCACAAACAGTTAATATTAAATGATCTAGGAATACCAAATATTCCTTAATCTGATTAATGGAGCGAAAATTGGTCTTGTTAAAAGATTAGAGATAAATCAATAGGTACTTCAGTAATAACTGCAAGTGCCTCGAGCACTATAGTAAGCCGATTTCAATCTAGCCTAGCGGCGCCCTGCGCTGGCTGGCTACCCGACTAGCCCGACTACCCCGACTAGCTCGTCTCACCGGCTTAATCTCCGACTAGCCCATCGCGCATCCGATTCGATTTAAGCTGCAATCCGATCATATTAATTGATTAAATTTACCAACAATATACCAACCCTTTAAACCTTTGTCTACCCTGTGTAGCTTTGCAAGTGAATTTGAAAATTGTATTTGATTTCTAAATGCTAAGCTGACCTTTGATAGATTAACGTTTGAT
>LGAG01000102.1:190893-209802 GCA_001278395.1 Lerema accius
AAAGGACATGTTAAGCTGAGATTGATTTAATTATATTATTTCTAACTGGACAGTAAAACGGTTACGTATTAGGTTATGACAATGACTCTGCATTCTGTGGCATTTCCATGCACACGTTAGTCTATGACCAAACTCAATTGCTTTAAAATCAAACAACAATAATTACTGCAAGCGTTGTTTGTATGCCGCTGTCCATAACGTTTGTATCATGAAGGTTGGTTATAGCGTTTTTAAATGACACTTAATTGCATTCATCGATATGGTAAAAAATAATCCATGGATATTACGAGTACCTACGACAATTAAGTCCTTTATTGATGCACCTAATATGGGTACCTACGGTTAGTTTAAGATATACATAGATGTAAGATTTTATATCAGTTTTGCTTATTATAATCAAAATTTGGCATTGCGCACTTGTCTGTCTGGTAAACAAAGATCAAATTTCAAATTTACATTTCAATACGAAGAGAAATTAAAAAAAAAAATCAAGAGGAAATTTTGGGTAGTCACCCGATATTTGTAATGTCGATTGCTTATCTATAAGAACAATGCAATAATTGTAATAAAATAAATACGTCTACAACTTGGAGGTTTATTTATACGATAAAAAATAGTAAATTCGTTATTAAACAACAGATAACATAATGTTCGTGTGTAGATAGCGTGATTGTAGAAATTATACGGTCGATTAGTTTAGCACGAAATACTGTTTAATTTGTGTGGTAATAGTGCTTCAGTTTGATTATATTATTATCATTGTCTGTAGATTGCTTTCATTAGTTATTTAAGGCCAGGTATTGATTTTTTAAGAAAAAAATGGAGTGAAGTTTGAAGTACATACACGTACCTACCTACCTACTTAATTAGGTACGGTTCAAACGAAAAACGTTGAAAATTAGCGTTTTTGTTGTACTTTCATTAGGTTTATCGGTCATTTTATTTTTACTTTGGGTTACATTTTTTATTCTTAAAAATGTAAAAGTAAGTATGTCGAACTGCGGGCGGTTCAGAATGGTGAAAATTGCGTTGGTGAAATATGCGTAGTGATTGTTGTGTTACAATGATCATAAAGGTTCCGGCGGAACCCTTCCGCTGTTGTTAAAAAATCCCACACTTCAAAGCA
The DNA here is from genome assembly GCA_001278395.1 of Lerema accius. Classification (NCBI taxonomy): domain Eukaryota; kingdom Metazoa; phylum Arthropoda; class Insecta; order Lepidoptera; family Hesperiidae; genus Lerema; species Lerema accius. Next base: position 192,020 of record LGAG01000102.1, read on the forward strand.
TTTTTACAAAATGTTATTTACGTATTAACGTGCTTATGGGTATCATTATTACTCGTAATAACTGAATTTGTATTTCAATATATTTCCAGCCGTGTCTCGGTGGCTCGTGGCCTTGCCGCAGCATGGTGTCATCTCGCGAGGAATGCTGGAGCAGCCTGATCCCCAAGGTGGAGAGAGACGAGGAGGCCAGGGAGCCCTGGAGGCTGCCAGACTTGCGCCCTCCCTTACACTACCTCCATGATCGCGGTGAGCACCTTTGCATTGTATCTCTCTGTTTCTAAGTATTAATCTGTGTCCCCAATAGGCAAACTGTTAGCGACAGACTGAGTGAGCCGCAAGTGGCGAACTGAAATTTAAGTTAGCTGCAAACTCAGATCAAGAGAAGTAAATATTAACATTTATTACGTGCCCTAAGCTCCATACATTTCTATAAGGTAAGGTGGGGTAGGACTTACACACGGGGCAAGACTAACACTGTCTATTATCTCGATACGTAGGTATAGCTTAAATACGAAATTCTTCCAGTCTGTAAGATAGAACAAACGTAAATGTTTCCGGCTAAAACACACACATGTCATTTCTTCAAGTGCATTTCGAGATAATAGAGAGTATTAGTCTTGCCCCGTGTGTTAGTCTTACCCCACCTTACCTTATTAACTTTATAAAGATTTTGACTTTTTCTTGGTAATGAATAAACTCCAATACTGAAATTAAAAAATCACTTACTTACTTAAAGCTATTATGAGTAAATAAATAGTCATTATCAGAAAAAAAATGTACATACCTTACCAAAATCGAACCTGAGTTATTTTGCTTATCAAGAAGGCATACAAACTGCGCTATGAGATCGACACTAACTCGCCATTCATTCTATGTATTCTTTACTACAGTTCAACTAACCAAATTCAATGAAACTTCAAAAGCAAATATACGAGTAGGTATCAAAAGCTGAAAAGCTCAAACATTCAATTAAAGTATGGATATGAAATCGTTTGACTGCAAACACATTTACTGCAGCCAATTTGACTAATTGGCGACGTATCTAATGGTTGCGTCAATTAAATGGGGATTATGGCAATGGCCCAAGTTGCGGTCTTACTGGCAAGCGATAAAGAACAACCCCTGTCTGGGTAGGTTCTCGCTCACGTAACAATAACATTGATTCTTGATTTAAATAGGTATAATATTGTGGTTATCATTTTTTGTAAGGTTAATTAGCAAACGAGCTGACAGTGCCACTAACCCTTGCCGTCTATGAACACGGTAACAAACTTCGAAAAGGACTTTAGGGAGGACTGTTATTTAGTCCTTTGGACGAAAATTGATCAAAATCAACATTGCCTTGTTAAATTACAAAAAAAAAATTGAGGCACAGCATTAAAATATATACCTCTTATGTACGTATAAGCACCTCGTACGTATAAGTTTATATTTAAGTTATGGGCCTCGTTGCTTGAAATAAAAGTTTAAGTAAAATAACACAAAAGACTTAAAAATTAAAAACGTGTTTCTTTTATTTACAGAAAGAGACGGATGTGCCGCTTGTGTTGCTCCTCTTCCGCTTTTACCGCCACCAGCACCAGCGCCACACTAACTCCATCTGGTGGATTATTTATGAACTAAAAACACAGTTACCAACCACAGATTAGATTAAAGCGCATAAAGTATTTAGACCATAGAGCACCCAGTGTTGCCATAAATTAAAGTATGACTTGAATGTATTCAGATCAACTTTAAATAAACGCTTGATATTTATTATATCTTGTAAAATACAAGTAGATTTGATAGGCTGTGTTTGCGATTGTCTTCGAGTCGTATTAGTTTCTAAACTAATTTAATGTTCTGTTTGTGACAAATACTCTTGTTTTAGTCAAAAGCTACTTCTATTTGGCTTATAAAACCTCTTCTTCGTCTACGGTGCAGCCAAACCAGCATGCTTGTATTGTTATAGATGTTGCTGATTATACTCTAGTCATTTCGAGCAATGTAGAATTAGATAAATTTAGAATAATGTATGAAAGCAATTGTAATGAATTTGATTCATCTAAGATTTTTATAAAAATTGTATTTTGTAGACTATCACGTGTTCATATCATATTAACTTACAATGATGTTGGTTAACAAGCTTGAATATTCTTATCTTAGAATATTTTTTTCGTACACAATAAATTCTAAATATATTTCGCTCACTTGATTGTAGAAGTAATCGATTCCGATTACTGAGATATGATGCTATGACTGTTCCTTCGTGTAAAACTTGTGGAATTCTAAGAATGTGGGTAGAGTTTACTGCAATATAGGAAGCTTTTTAGTATCTAATAATTATTGTAATAACAAAAAGTATTCATTGTCTAGTCATTGTAAAATATTAGCGAGCCTATTTAAAAGTTACATTTACTATATTATATTGTAAATATTATTATATTGAATTGTAATGTACCTAAGTATTAAGTTCCAAAGAATTATTGTAGATTTAACTTGAAAAAAAAAACAACTTTTAGAGAAGTAGAACTCGTTTTCGGGATGTAATATTTATCTGAATTCTGAAATGCCTGAACACCGGCACTTTCAATACATATCATGTTATATATATAAAAATCTGTGTATAATTTAGTAGGACTGTAAAATTATCATGACTGTAATTACGTACTTCTTGTAAGTAGAGCATAATACACATCTTATTAGTAGCACAATAAATAATAATGAATATAAATGTTTCTTAATTGTTTGACCCAACCAACCTAAACATAAAGAAGGTGATAAAAACAAATAGGTTAAAGAATAAATTACTATAATAGCATGGCACATCCGTATAATAATACCCCATAAAATTGATTGAATTGTATGTAGGTATTATAGTTACAAAAGATTTAATTTCGAGATTTATATGCGTGGCTCGTTGGTCTAGGGGTATGATTCTCGCTTCGGGTGCGAGAGGTCCCGGGTTCAAATCCCGGACGAGCCCATCTAGTTTCATTTAAAAAGTAGATTTTCTTTTATTTCAAACAAATAATTCAGTTCGGAATAGTTAAGACATTATATTTGGTTTCTCTTTTAATAAATGAAGAAAGATCATTTAAATATTTTTGAATAGTGCATTGCATAGGTTTAGCGCACTGGCAACAATTTATAACAAATTACTTTTCATCTATAATCTATACACTTTAAATCTGTAGCTAATCTGTGCAGTCAATGTTGATTTATGTCACTTGGTTGTCACAATATAGTTTTGACAATTTTGACATTTTTGTCTATGTCTCGTCTTTGACGTCTTTCTTTTCCTGTTAAAAATTCTCTTGAGAGGTTGGTTTCGTGTTTTTGAAATCTATTTTAATCACGAAAAGTACTAAGTTAAAAATTAAACGCTTATTTTATAATCATGATTACAGTGAGAACGTTTGAGTTTTGTGTTTATTTCGATAAAAACGACCAAATCTTTCATAAACCGAAGAGATAACCTCAGTTCGTGTATGCAATAATTGTGACAGCCGCTCTGTGTTTCAGTAACAAAATGGGTCGTTATTCTCGGGAACCAGACAATCCAGCTAAATCATGCAAGGCGCGAGGCTCCAATCTGCGTGTTCATTTCAAGGTATTTCATTACTTTCTATTTATATTCCACATGGATTGTTTACAGCTTATGAACTTCGCGGTTCACATGCTATTTTCATTCATTGTAAATTAAAATGTTCAATCAACCTGTAGCCGTCAAAAGACGAAATTAAGTCGTAATAATAGGTATTAACAATTGAGATTATAATAAACACTACTCCAGACAACCATTCAAGTAGTAGTAGGATATGCACTGCCGAAGCAAGTCAAGTACAGTTTATTGGATATAAACAGCATAGTCATAGTTTAATCAGTGTGACGAACCTAAAACAAGAACGCATTATTTAACTTGTTAAATTTTAACGCTAACATTTTTCATAACTATATATTGTGGTCATTAGCTTTATGTCAATAATTTCAGAACACATATGAAACCGCAATGGCAATTAGGAAGCTCCCTCTCCGCCGCGCTGTCCGTTACCTGAAGAATGTAGTTGATCAGAAAGAATGCATTCCTTTCCGTCGTTTCAATGGTGGAGTTGGTCGCTGTGCTCAAGCCAAACAGTTTGGTACCACTCAGGGCCGCTGGCCAAAGAAATCTGCAGAGTTCCTCTTGCAAATGTTGAGGAATGCTGAATCTAATGCTGACTACAAAGGTCTGGATGTCGACAGGCTGGTCATTGACCATATTCAGGTATGTTTGACTTTGATTTATTTTTACTAAAGTGATTGTATGTGATTGAAATTCTTCTGCAACTAATAATGTTGTAACTAAAGACTTGTTAAATATACCATTGTGTTAATGGACTTACTGTCTGATATGTCTGTGACATGTTAGTATATGTATAGCTATATTATATGTATATATAGTATGTATAGTTAGTATGCATAGTAGGTTTGATTTTTTTTCTAAATTAAAAGTTTATGAACTCCGTATAAACAAACTGCCAAGTCTTAAAATTGTATGCCTGCACTATTCTTAAAAAGGAGTAAACTTTTACTCTTTGAATACAAATAAAATAGAGTTCACTTGATTATTCTTAGGTTTAACCAATGTTTTCATAGATTAGCATAAAAGTGTTAGTACCTGTTGTAATTTTTTTTAAATAATTATTTAATTACAATAACTGCATTAACAAAAGCAATTTTTTAACTAATTTAGAGATTACCCTTAGTAAAGATCAGTACACTTAGTAATTACAACTTAGTAGTTCTTTATTTTATGGTAATTATTTTGTCTGCCTTTTTGCTTGACAATGTGCACATATTATTGTACAAATTGTTTTCTAAAGGCAAATATTATATTGGTGATTAACAATAATTAATATCAGAGGAATGTATTTCTTTCTTTGACTTGATTATCACTCACATTTTACAAACAAGTTGTTATAAATGAGATGTAAATTTTTGAGGTGTAAATAAAATTTCCCAGTATTTTTTAAGTATGCTGAATCCCTATAATATTAAAATTATGCTGGTTCAATTAACATTACAATAAATGTTTTGAAGTTTGAAGAACTGCATGATGTAAAATCAAACTCTTTTCAATGTTATTTGTTGTTCATGTAAATAAACTGGTATTTCTACAGTAATTCATATAAATGGACTCGTATAAAAACCAGATCTGATGCTTCCTTATTAGACAACAATGGTTACTAAATTCACTATGGTTATTAGCGTCAGTGATCATGTTTTTATCTGTACAAAGACAATGCCTTTTTTATTTAGATTTTTTATCTTCAATATATACAGAGAAATGGATGTACACCAATACATACTTCTGGCAAAGTCAAGCAAAAATAATTATGAACTGCCAATGAAATAAGAAAACAGTATTCTTATTTTCTAATGTCTTTATTAATTAGTATATTCTCATTTCCAGGTGAACCGCGCTCCATGCTTGCGCAGGCGCACATACCGTGCGCACGGTCGTATCAACCCTTACATGTCGTCTCCCTGCCACATCGAGGTTTGCCTCAGTGAGAGAATGGACGCAGTAGCCCGCGCCGCCCCCACCGACGACGCACCCGCTAAGAAGAAACTCTCCAAGAAAAAGCTCGCCCGCCAAAAGGAGAAGATGATGAGGGAATAGATATTTAAGGGATAATAAATGACTTACCAAGCCACAACTGTTGGTTTTATTGATAATGGCCTCAAACCATGAACAACCTTTTTTTATACTGCCCAAGGTTTTGGAGATCACTTAAAGACTGTCATCTAACGATAATCTCCGGGACCAACAGCTTAACTTTTCTTCTGATGCATGGAAACAGATTATATCACTGGCAGTCACCCATCCACATTCCTACTGCGACCGTTGCTTAACTTTATCAATCAATTATGATCGATGCAAACCGCTGAACTTTAGTGCTTTTATGTGTTATGCATTTGTGTTATAGTAATGATTTTATGGTGGAATTGAGTAGGTACTCGTTCTTTACCTTCCTCTGTTAAGAGTACAATTTCATTGTCTCAAAAAGTATTCTGTATAAGTTGACAATAAAACTAGTAGGTATTCAAAGTTGTTAACATGTAGGTACATATAGTTACTACCTATTTACTGATATTTGTCCATAGTGTCTGATATTAGTATATAGTGAGTAACTGATATTAGTCTACAGTGAGTGACTGATATTAGTCTATAGTGAGTGACTGATATTAGTCTATAGTGGGTGACTGATATTAGTCTACAGTGAGTGATTGATATTAGTGTATAGTAATGTGCTAAAGTCTCTTTCGGGCACTTGTTTTGTTTAGAAAAGAGTAAGTATGCCCTAAATCCATTAACTATGTAATCGAGTAATAAGTATATTTGATTTAAAAAAAAGAAACGAACCGTACATTACGTCAAATGAATGACTTACCTTTTATTAAATTTTCGATCGCTTAGGTTAAATTATAGAGATATATTAGCAAATAAATTTACACCCAGTAAAACCTAATATACAAACAGGTTATACGTTAAAAATGACACAGAAAACAGTAGGTAGGTTATACTTAACTAACATAAAATCTTATCACTTAAAATAATAAAATGATTTCAACTTATGAAAATACAAATTTAAGTAATTAATGTAGGTAGAAACTTAAAATAAAATAAAAAAATGTTTTCCACAATGTTGCTCGCTCTGTCTGAAAGAAAAAAAAATTGAGTACATCAATTCTACTAGTACTATACATATCATATCATTTCCATTGCATTGGTGAAATAATTTTACGTTTATGGAATAATTAATTAATTCTTAGATTAACTGTGTAATCCTCTGCCCACTGAAGCAGATGAACTGTAGCTCTGTCAAATTGAGCAGATGAACTGTAGCTCTCTGTCAATATTTGAAACAGATGATCTGTAGTTCTGTCAAATTGAGCAGATGAACTGTAGCTCTCTGTCAATATTTGAAACAGATGTACTGTAGTTCTGGTCAAATTGAGCAGATGAACTGTAGCTCTCTGTCAATATTTGAAACAGATGAACTGTAGTTCTGTCAAATTGAGCAGATTAACTGTAGCTCTCTCTCAATTGGAGCAGATGCACGGCAGTTCTTTCAAATTGAGCAGAGTGTCTGTAGCTCTGTAAATTAGGCAGGTTAACTGTAACTCAGTCAAAGAAAATTTTAAACAGATGAACTGTAATGTCAAATTGAGCAGTTTAGCTGTAGCTCTCTGTCAATTGAAGCAGATGAACTGTAGTTCTGTCAAATTGACTGTAGCTCTCTGTCAATTGAACCAGATAAACTGTAGTTCTGTCAAATTGAGCAAATTAATGTAGTTCTCTGTTAAGCTTAACAGTAACAACCCTGAGCGTTACGTATGTGGCAATATGTGATGCAAACGCTCTGCTGCTTTTTTACTGTTTTCGGATTCTCTCAGGCCCATGTAGCCTGAATATATTATCGAATTAATCAGTGCGAATCTCAAGCACAACCATTTTATCAGTCTATTTTTTGTCGGAAACACAAGTCAAATCTGAAATTCGAAGTGTTCCAACACTTATCACATCTCCAACCTACTTAAGAAGGCGAGATCCATTTAGCTAACTGTATTACTCCATCAAATCAAGATTGTGACTGAAATGACAGTTTCTACTAGATGTTACCTTATTTTTAATCTTTGAATTTAAGTGTTTAAGAGAGGCCTCAGAATAAATTAATTTCGCCTTTTAGTCATAATCTTTAATAAATGGAGTAATACTTACGTTATCGTCTTAAAAATTACAATGTATTTATAATTATACTACCAAGTTGTAGTGGGATCAAGACGTCACATGCAAGAAATGTCGGCAAACTATCGTTATCTAGATGGCCTTCCGAAGATTTGCGGGAGACAGTATGGGGATGCGCTTGATCAAACGATTTTTATTTACCGATAAGTACTTCACGTCGTGAAATCACAATATAAAGTTACTAATATATATAAAAACCACTGCTCTCATAATTGAGTTGCTAGGTTTGGGCATAACTATCAATTGAACACACAGCACATCAAATATAGTTTACCCTTAACAGTTCACCACGAAAAATGTCATTAACCATTTCAACTCAACATCTGTCTTTATTTTACTTAGTTTAGACAAACATCTAATATTTATTTTACAATGACAGCTTGCCTACTATTTACACTTACCAAGGAGTAGTGTATAGTAAATTATACTTACATTGTTGAATCAGACATATTGCACGGTAATAGTTTGACCATCAACTCTGGCATTGTTAAACTTACCTGTAGTGTTGGTTAAAGAAATTTTGTTGCTGTTGCTACTCATTCAAAATTCAATTATTACTCAGATATTATTTCAGAAAGTTATTGCCTCTCAGAGTTCTAACCCCTCCAAGGAAGTTCACTCTCGTCAAGAATTTCGGTCTCCTTCCTAAAGAATTTCACCCTTCAGGAATTTCATCTTCTCCATCGAGGAATTTCAACCCCTCGTAAAAGGACTATGCAACTCTTAATCCCAAGGAAGGTCAATCCACACTCCACAATTAACAAAGGATACTGATACATTTGGCAGCTTGGCGCGCACTTTGAAAGCTAACGATTGCTTTTCCCCTACCCGTTACTTTAGCGAATCTTACATCTCCTACTTCTTCCATCTTATCTTTTAAGGCTTCAGTATCCACGGAAGATGGAAGCTAAATGGAAGAACAAGTCATCATCAACAATAAAACACACAACCGTCCCATTGTTGGGATCTGATCTCATATTGTGAGGGACACAAGCCATAGTTCACCACGCTAGCCAAGTGTGGATTGGCAGACTTTACACACCCTTGAGAACTTTATGGAGAACTGGTAAAATGACCAGTCTGCCATATGAGAGAACAGATAGGTAATATTATAATTTATAATAACAATACACTAAATACAAAAGTTATGGGTAATAATAGCACTAAAACAGTTTTAATTCTAATCTCACATTTGTAAAAGATGTAGACAATTTAAAGAAAAATTATACTCACATTTGTAAACATTACCATATCTGGACCCTTCCTTGAGCAATCCTCATCTGAAACATGAAGGAAAGTTGAATAGTTTTCATCCAGTAAGAAAACTACACAAAAAAATACTCGTACTACAAACCTCTTTCATCCCTGTATTTCGTTGTCCTCTCGTTATATGGCCGTATTTTTGGCACATTACTCGCAACATGGCTGTTACTTGGAAAATACGAGCTACTTGAAGAAGACCTGTTACTCGGTAAAGACGCGTCACTAGCAACAGGCATATTGCTCGGAATGTGCATGTTACTCTGAACGGACATGTTACTGGCAACAGTTGTATTACTTGGAACAAATATGTTACTCGCAGCGGGTATATTACTCGGAACGTGCGTATTACTTGGAACATACATGTTACTTGTCATATTAAAAGCTGTGTTGTTGGGAATAGGCATGTTATTAGGAACAGAAAAGTTACTTGGATAGTCCATGTTACTTTGAACAGGAGTGCCACTTGGAATATACATATTAGTTGTCGCAGACATGTCACTTGCTACATTGGGACCAGGTATGTTACTGGGAAAAGGCATGTTACTTGTATTAGCCATATTGTTTTCATAGTGTATGTTATTTGGATAATACATATTACTTGTTCCAGACATGTTGCCCGGAACATGTAGATTACTCACATTATTCGGAACAGGCATGTTATTTGTTCCAGGCACGTTACCCAGAAGATAAAGATTACCTACATTACTCGGACTACGCATGTTGCTCTGACCAGGCATGTTATTGGGAACAGGCATGTTACTTGGGCTAGGCATGTTACTTGGACCAGTCATGTTACTCGGGACAGACATGTTAATTTGACCAGGCATGTTATTCGGACCAGACATGTTAGTTGGACCAGACATGTTAGTTGAACCAGTCATGTTACCGGAGCCATGCATGTTACTCTGACCAGGCATGTTACTTGGACCAGACATGTTACTCGGACCAGACATGTTAGTTGGACGAGACATATTAGTTGGACCAGACATGTTACTCGGACCAGACATGCTAGTTGGACCAGTCATGTTACTTGGACCAGACATGTTACTCGGACCAGACATGTTAGTTGGACGAGACATATTAGTTGGACCAGTCATGTTACCGGGGCCATGCATGTTACTCTGACCAGGCATGTTACTTGGACCAGACATGTTACTCGGACCAGACGTGCTAGTTGGACCAGTCATGTTACTGGGACCAGACACGTTACTCTGACCAGGTATGTTGGTTGGACCAGGCATGTTACTCGAAACAGGTATGTTGCTCCTTACAGGAGTGTTGCTTGTTACAGGCATGTTACTCGAAACAGTCGTATTATTTGAAGCAGGCGTATTATTCGGTCCACCAGTTAACTGCAATTTTAAATATGTCATATAAATATACAGTATGAATGATTACATTTAAACAAAGGTACATTCAATTGAACACGAAAGTTCAAGAATGTACAAAAACAATTATAGCCGTTTTGCAAATTTTATTGCCTATTTAAGTATTAATCTGCTTGGGATTTATTTAGTACATAATGTTAAAGACGAAATATCGTGACGATTCAATAGGCACTAATTGTAATTCTCATAAATTACTTGACTTCATTCAGAAAAGAATATAATTATTTTGTGTAGGTACATAGAAAATTAATACCTGAGAAAAGTTGTGAGATGTTTTTTGGTCCTTTCCTTGACCTTGAAAGGACTCAACATTTGCATTAGGACATCTTTTTTTTACGTGTCCAGGTTGATTGCAAATAAAACAGGCTTTTACTGTATTGTTCTTCGGCATTGAAAAAAATGGTGCCTTGTTTTTCTTTATACCTAAAACCAAGGCAAATTTTTGTATGTAGCTGGTCGTAACACACAAACCCCGACAGTAGGGTTCCCTGTGTAGGGGCAACACACAAATTCACAAACTCAGAACGAGACTAGGTATTTAAATCACACACAGACTCACTCATACATTATTTAAATATCTACGTCATCATACATGTCTACCATTATGCCATAAAGGTCGTCCTAGAAAGTTTAACTGTGCCATTTTTTTGATATTAAAAAAAATGCTTACCCGGAAAACGAGGATTTAGTGTTTGATGTTTGGTCAACTTTTGCGCAAAATTTGGTCGAAATAGTCGAGGAAAATTTGGGTTATTGGCCCAAACATGCTGAGCTTGCTTAGTAAAAGGTTTGCCCACGTTGGGCGAATTCCACAATTTAGGCGAATTCCCTACATTAGGTGGATTCCGTATATTCAATGAATTCTCTACATTAGGTGGATTCTCCACTTTAGGTGCATTCCCTGCATTAGGAGGATTTTCCACAACACCTGGATTCTCCGTAGCAAGTGTATTCTCCACATTAGGTTCGTTCCCCATGGAAAATGGTGTTGGAGAAATCTGTTGAGGCAGTGTCTGGAGTATATGACGTAAAAGGGTGGACTTCTTCAATGTATCCATCCATTCTTGTAATTCACGTTTTATTTTTTCCACTCCTATCATGGCTTTAACATAGTGTATAGGATGCCCTTTTTCGCCAAGCCCTGGACCCATGTCAGCTAGGCCTTCGGGCAACACTTTCATGAATTTCTTCTTCAAATCCATGTTTATCACAAGTTTATGATCATACAATAATTGTTGATTGAACATTGAGATTGCCTAAAAAACGTCTTTATTTATTCAGTGCAACTATTTTGATGGTACTTATCATTTTCATACTAGAGCTCATGAAAACTAATATTGTTATCAGATTGCCAGAAATAAAAGTAATGATTTCCGAACGGTAGGTATGTCTAAATAGCGCAAACGGCTTGTTGGATGAACAATGAGATGTCATCGAATTTTTCTTTTTTAAACACTAACCTGGAATCATCTTGATTAAAAAATAATTATATACAAACCTGAACTGATTCAACGGGATGATCATAAATGATTTCAGCGAAACGGGCGCCATCTTTTTCTCTTATCAACAATAAGTGATCAATATGCCCCGCTATACTAAATATCTCATGAAGTTTCTTCTCATCAACATTGGGTGCTAACTGAAAATAGACTAAGCTAACTTGCTGCTTTATTTTTGGTAATATTTGTAACTATGAATGCCCATTTTTTTGTCACTACAGCCCAATCTGCTTTTTGACAACAAATGAGTGGATGGGTGTATTAGTCTTAAATGGGGAGTAAGCTATATTTTTTTTATTACACTTTCACATTTCTTAAAAATATTTAGCAACCAGGGTTTTTATGCATTTACAATTTAAGTATTTGTTGTTCAAAAGTCAACATGATAAGTAATAATGATTATTGAGAAATTAGAAGTTGCCATAGTATCATAATAATACTAACAAATAAATTACAAATTTTGTCGTCATTATTTATATGTTATTTATTTCATTTTGCAATGATTTCAACTATTAAAACTTCAGTTTTCATTAAGTGAGGTGATAGTTTCTAAGACAAAAAAAAATAATTAATGTACCTTTAATAAATGCCCATCATATTGCAGTTGTAGAAAAATTTTGCTATGACGGCATGTCACTCGAATATGAATTATTTTAGTTTACTTACGTTTCTTACTATAATTCTGCGACTGAGTGATGTTTTGATTCCCAAGCTTTCTAAAAATTGCGTACTCAATCCATACGTTTTGTCGTTGGGCTTGCCTAGCGTGAAAACCTTGGTAGCACATGAGTCGTTTGGCGACAAAACAATCAAGTTTTTCGGGTCTGAAAAGTTCAAAGATTTTAAAAACAAGTATGTACATTTTGAAATAAATTTTTACTTGAAATTTTTATTTCTTTAAAAAAAAAAGTTAATAGAAACAAGTTTTTATACAATAATTTAGATTAGTGGTTACTGAATTTTATCACATGAAATATGAAATTGAATTACTTACACGGTTTCATTGCAGGGTTAAGTTTTTTCCCTTCTATTTCAACATCTTTAAGCTGCTCAATAGCTTTTACAGCTGCATCAATACTTGAAAATTTTGCCATGCAATAGCGCTTAACTTCTTCATTAATGTTTTTATTCTTCTTAAAGTAACCATATTTAAAACTGCTTCTTAGGTTCTGAAAATAAGTATGATAAAAATATTCGTGTTATGGAGGATAACTGTAAACAATTTCAAATTCAAATCATTTATTTTGTCTTAGGAACTAACAGCTCACTTAACTCATTAACTCAATTATTTTCTGTGTTATAAAAAAACGTGTTATGCAAGACAACAGCACTCATTACCAGCATATTGTTTGACTATGAGTTTGTAACATTATTATACGCTATTATTATGCATTATTGTATAAAATATTGTATGTTAAAAATATTTCTTCAAATACTAACTTCAGGAAGAGAAGCAAGAATAAACTTTCTAAAGTCTCCACTACTCCAATTATCAGGAATGTTAGAAACAATAATTCGGTCAGCTAATGTCACCGTTTGACATTCACTAGGAACTATTTCTTGCACATCTTGATTTGCCTCAATGAGATCATTGTGGGTTGAATGCTCATCATCATCACATTCTGACTTGATTGGAGACCTGGACCGAGACCGAGACCGAGAATGAGACCAGCCTCGAGCATCGCTTGTGGACTCTAAAAATTAATTGTACTTTTCAGCGAATGAGACAGCTGAAGAATTCATTCATTCATGTTATGTTAATGATAGATGACAACTGTGAATTTAGTGACTGGTAAATATAGTTAGTTATTGCACAACCATAATTTCTAGTAGAAATTTTCTACTATAATTATTATGAAGTCAAAGTTTTATAAAATTATAATTAAAAATAAAATAAAGTGAAGTCTATTTTAAAACCTGTAAAGATTTTTTTGATATCTAGCATGTCTGGTTTTTCTTCAATGACATCATTGTTGACGGAATGCTTTTTATCTTCAAATAAAGACTTGATTGGAGACCGGGACCGAGACCGAGAATGAGACTGGTTTTGAGGTTCGTTTGTGGACACTAAAAATTAATTGAACTTTTCAGTGAAAGACTCAGTATTTTCATTCATGTTCATTAAAACAGAGGACACATGCGTGAGTTTATTGAAATGGTGTATATTGCTCACCCATAATTTCTACGGCAATTATTACGAAGTTAGTTTTACAAATTCATAATTTTTAAATAAAAATAAACAGAACTGAAGTTTATTTTTAAATCTGTTAAGACTTGCTGTTTCCAGGTTTATCATACTTTTCTTTATATCGTTAATTACTTTAAGTAATCCTCATTAATTAAACGATAATAACTTAAGAGTTTTCAAGTTCCTTGCTATAAACGATACTTAAAATTTTAAAATATTGAACTTTTTGTTTGACTTGAGTTATGCTGCTATTTGCATTTGCAATGACCATGACATGTTGACAATTGACATTTTGACAATGACATCAACAGGTACCATAATACATATCTACAAATTGATCTAAGTTACTTAAAAAAACATTAAGGCGAGCTTCGATATATTGTAAAAAGTGCGCTTATCCAAAAAATCATAACAAAACACCATTGTGGAAAATGAAAATGCAAATTTATTCTGATTTATAAGCAAAAAAAGGCGTCACTGATATTTTTCAATACTCTGTTGTTATGGCGTGTTCTCGGACGGTTTTACCTATCTTATTATAGTCTGTGCTGTTATTAAACCAGCCGTCAACTGTGTCATCATTGATTGATTTCAATTTGAAATTTTGAATTTGTATGAATGATGTCTTAAGTCATTAATTCATTGTCAAATTGTCCATCTTTCCTAGAGGATGAAGTTAAAATATTATCCTATCTTGTATTTAACTTGTAATACTTTAAAAATAATTTTAAATTAAAGTATTGTTCAGAACTTTAGTTTGTCGTAACCGAACAAATACAGTAGAAATTATGGGTAAGTAATGTTTGTAAATAGACGACGCCCGCGACTTTTATTTATTTCAGTCGTCGCTATCCTACATTTATTTCAATTTATTGGTTTACAAGAAAGATTGGTTTTATGAATTATAATATATAGAGAAATATGTTGAGGGTTTTTAATTAAATATTTATTTCAATAGGTTAACTAAAGGTAGAGAGTACAAATTGTTGTCTTTTTTATTGAATGTTCATACTCACTTTTATCTTATAACTGGCTTGATCAAATTCGTTTTACCCCAAAAAATTTATCCAGTTGTTTTAATGTGACGCTAGAAAAGTTTTGATCTCATCGAGTTAATCATAATCATAAAAACCATGAATTAATTTAATTGTTTGTCAAACTCTATGAACATAGTCCAAGACAGTCAACAAGCTTGCATGATAGGTAAATACAAGTCACTTGATAGTTTATAATTAACTTAAAATATCCACAATAATTTAGTGAGCATGATTAATATTTTTATTATTATAGAATTTATTTAAAGCCTGATAAAAGGTAGGTGATAAATATATTGTCTTAAATTTTTAGAGTGCCCAAGTCCTCCTCGATGCCGATCTCGCTCTCCAGTAAGTTTTAAAACTGAAGAGATTTCCATCAACAATGATGTCTCTGAGAAAGTTGAGGATTTGTCAGAACCGGTTCCAGAAGATAATCCTCAGAGAGTTGTAAAACACCAAGTAAGGCTTAGTAACATTCCTGGAACCTGGTTCCCTGCTAAAGTGAAAAAATTTATAATTTCTACTGTAAATTCTAAAGTAAGTATTTATTTTATTGTTTATTTATATCCCGTTTACATTTTCTCCTGGTATTCATAACTCCTGGACTATAGCTGCAAATTAATTAAAAAATTGTGAATAAACTTTTATTTAACATAATAATAATAATATTCTATATAATTTTCAGCATGTCACAGACAGTTTAATGCTTGTGTTCACTAGAAAAAAAAAATTTCCAAATGAACCGTCGTTTAGTATTGCACAATTTTCTAACAAGGAGGCAGCTGAGGAAGCTTGTGAGCAACTTCAAGATGTTGAAATAGACGGCAAAAAGCTTTCCCCTAAGATGTCAATATGTAAGAATTTTAGTATTAGATGACAAATTAATAATCTGCACACTTCACTTTAGTTATATTTAATTTGGAATAGACGACAAAGTTGCATTGTTAGGGCATGTTTGACTTTGCCTTATGATGTATGTTAAACAGTGACACTTACATTGGTACAAAATCAAGGTTTACTAATTCTGAAATAAAAGTAAATTGAGAGTATTAAACTGGGCGAGGTTGATAGATTACTACAGTACTGATAACAATTTTTACAGTCATAATATTAGTCCTAAACCCATTATTAATCCTAAGCATGGGTCTCCTCATAATTGAGGAGGCCTAAACTTTAGTTTAGTAATTTGTATATGTATAATAATGATTATTTGATAATTGAATTTTGTTCAACAACAACTAACACTGTATACTTCATTTCAGATATAAAGAAGACAGGCCAAAATGAGTAAGTTCTTGTATACGTGTTGTTATAGAGGCTTGCCACTTTCTGTGACAGATCCAATTACACTTTATATTATACTCTAAGTAGTCGACGCACGCGGCATCGCCTGAGAAAAAAGTGTTTAACATTCTCGCGCACTATGTTTTGTTGTTGTATGTTATTAATATTGAGCAAAAAATACGAAAAAAAACATGTTAAGTGTATGGGGACCCTCCTTGATATTTTAATTTTATTTATAGTAGCGGTAATGAAAACGTAATTATTTTGAAAATTTCAGCTTTCTAGCTATCATGGTTTATGAGATACAGCCTGCTGACAGACAGACAGTGGAGGCTTAGTAATAGGGTCCCGTTTTTACCTTTTAGGTACGGAACCCTAAAAACTATTTAGGTTCAAAATTGCTTACACACATGAGCATCTCACCTGAGTCTTTTCAACAAAATTATGATTGCGAATGGCCTGCCATTTTTATTTTTCAGAAAACCAAAACAATTTGATCAAAATCAGCAAAACGTACAATGTGAAAACATTATTTTTGGACCAGGAAGACATCAGAGATGTGGACTGAGCCATCGCTTCTTACAGAGTCTGGGAATCAAAAAACTGGCTTCTAGGATTGCTGTGACCAAAGTAAGTTTGTAATCGAACTTGAACCTTCTGGTAGTTATTTTAAGGTTGTTATAGTATGGTGCTGACATAACCTAGGAATTTAAGTATTAAATATTCAATTGCATGTAAGCCCAATAATATTTATAAGTAGGGTGATTTAATTAAAGTATGCACCAATACTAGTATGTAAGATATTTTAGTAAGACTGGTAGTAAATATTGTATTACAATCCAAATAAAAAATAAATAAAAAAAACAAAATTAAATTTAAAATTATATACTTATTAAAGTAATATTTTTAGTTTTAGTTTTGAAAATATTAATGTATATTAATAGACAAAATAAATAACTAATAGTTACAATTCATAGTATTGAAATTGTATGTAGGAATTTTAGATATATAACCTAGATAAAATAAAATTAATTGCTTTAACTTTTAATAACTTTAGACATAATTCACTGCGTTTTATTTTCAGTTGCCATCTGAAGCTGATGAAGCCAAAATTAAAGAGGTTTTCAGTCTAGCAGGGAACATTGTAGAAGTAAATTTTTTGGAAAATATGGCTATAATCACATATGACCATGTAGTTGAGGCAGTTCAGGTATACTAAACGAATTGAACCCTTTATTACTAAGTACCACCAGTATATATGTATAGGTCGACATGGCAATCGGGGTATGAGGTGAGGCGCGGGGGAAGTGACACCCCGTGTACCGCATGACACCTAGTTATAGTGCTGTA
>LGAG01000102.1:219657-230724 GCA_001278395.1 Lerema accius
ATTCACATTTATTAATTATTGTGCTTGTGGTAGACAGATATGCGGTTTGATGGCATAAAACCTTTAGCACCATTACTTTTTGTTTACGAATAGTTGAAGACGAGGCCATTAGACGAAGTGAAGAGTCATTTAAGAGTTGTTAAGTGTGCGCTTCATATAGGTTAGGAATAGAGCTTATAGAGCAAAGTACCTACTCTGTGAAACGAGTAACCACTCTTACTACGTAGTCTGTGCCACTCTTTGATGAATTGGGGCGATAGTAATATTATGGGCGGCCTACAATACTGATTCCAATGTAATGACTGTGATAGACTTAACAGAATTATTGATAGAAGTCTGCAAAATTGCTTAAAGTACCTACTTTACCTTAAAAAAAAACAAGAATAAAGATAAAACGTTTTTTATGTAATTTAACTTTTAGTACGGTACATTTAAATCTTTACGATAAACGGTTTGGTTTGAACATCTCCAACATTTAGGTACCTACTTACAATTCACAATGTACAATATTATTATACATAATACATTAACTTTATCTCATAATGAAGGCCTGCTGTTGCTTTTGTTGATGGTACAAACAATAATTGCAGTTTTTGGAAATCTTTTATAACTGATACATGGTAGCATACGTCTCTTAGGTATAACGCCAATAAGTTTAAACTTTTAACAAGAAATTTAAGAACTTCAAAGGTTTATGAGGTCCCGCTTGCATTTGAAAGTAATCGCACGTTTTCACGCTTCAGTTTCGTCAATTCCTTAGTTACTTCATTTAGATTTTTTTCTAAATAATAATTCATCTCTGCCAAATTTTCCGCGTTAACTTTGGCTTCGTCCCGTTTTTTCTTTGATAAAATTATTTGATACCTCAACATTTCGTTGTCTGATTTTAGGGTTTTTAAACTAGAATTATAGACCCGGCGCATTTTGTTGTGGTTCTGGTACTAGTTTTAGTTTGTTCAATGTCTCTCTTAACGAGCAAGCTTCCTCCTTTGCTCTGTGTAGCTTTGTAGATAATTCTAAATGTTTTTCACTCAACTCAATGGCTCGAGTCATTTCCTGGTGTTGCTTTTCTGTTGCATCTATTAGCTGACGCTGTAGATTGCGATTTTCGTCCGCTAATTTCTTTACTTGTATCGCTAAATATGAAGTCTTTCCAATCTTTCGATTTGTGTTTGGAAACTTTATCACTTGTGATTTCATGCCTTCACATAGATCTTGTTTAATTAAATCAAATCGTTACTTACACTTTATATTTGTTTTTCTTAGGTACTTGAGAATTTTGTTGTTTACTGAAGTTAGTCATTTAATTAATTTATTTGGCATGGATTTTGTCAATTTCTGTGACATTATTTTTTTTCTTGGAGATCGTTGTCACTTGTCATGTACTTTTTTATAGAATTGGACCTATAATACTCGTATATCAGTGGAAATTATTTAGAGTCGTTATTCTGTAAGTCTTGCAGCACTTGTAGCTTTTTTACCTATTTACATTAAGTATAACATTAAACTATGTATATTAGTTATGCCCACATTGTAACAAAAAAATATTTTTTTTTTATCTCTAAAACTTACACTTATGAAAAAACATTATGCTAGAAAACCATCATACATGCATACGTATTATACCTACACAAGACTACGAAGGTACTATGAGTGAACTTCTAACATCTCACACGGGATTACTACGACTACGACCAATTACTCGTATAGCTGACAATACGCCTGCTGGGATATCATGCAGTTGATAGTGAAGACGCACGCATGTCGTACGCGCGTGTCTTAATATTAGTGTGCGCGTGCGCACTTCTAGCGTATGTCGCGGCGAAACCTGCGCCCGCGCCGCCTCGGAGGTCTGAAAATAAAGGTAGGTAGTTATGACTAATTTAATATTGTGTGAGTTGGTTTTTATTATCAATTTAGGAGAAGATGAAAATGAAATTGGAATACATTTGAATTTTCTCGGAAATATAACGGCATTGATGAATAGCTATAAAAATTATTATTGTTTTAAAATTTAGTATTGAATGACATTATGGCCCCCGGTAAACAGCGCTTGCAAACTGAAAAATAAAATTAAATAGTCTAAGCATAGTCTAAAATGTCTATCGGTATAGGTAGGTGGGTAGTTGGGTACTACTAATATCTACTTAATTGTGCTCTTGATACAATAGTATGGTTCTTCACTTATCACTTCACATCATATTTTCCTAATGCACTGCACTAACATCGGCTGTGCCGAAGGCCTTGCGAATTTCTCAAATTCAAAGTCATATTTTATTAACATACCAATGATGCAATTGTGTACGACATTTCTTTGAATCTACTCCCGTTTTGTAACGTTGCTTGAAATAGAGAAGAAGAAATGGGGAAAGAAACTTCCCTGCCCCTTTATTTAAAAAGTAATAATTTCTAATGTAATATATTTTTTATTAATTTTATGTTATAATTCGGATATTACTGGGGTTTTATTATCGGAAATAAAAGAAAATGAATTACATCGGCATGACGATTAAAATCAGTTTTGAAAGTCTAACTACTCGTATGTATTCGATATGGCTAACTAGATACCTAAACTTTGGATGAGTCGCTATAACAAGGCAAGTTAGTATTAATATTACTTTATCAGTTGAAAATCTCCAATAAAAGACACAAGATATACCTACATTTAAATAATTATCTAGGTATTATACGTGCGGTAATTTAATTACTATAAATTATTTTAAATGTGACTGAAAGACATCGGATAGTCAGGCTATGCTATATAAATTAAAAGCACCATAATTTTGTATGAGAATTTCTTAAACATAGTGTAGTGAAGTATTAGTAGGTACCTACTGTACATTGAAAAAAAATCTAAAGATATAAATTAGAGTTTAAAGAATCAGGGGACATTTTAAGATTTTTGATTATTGACGATTATAATTTTTTTTGTTCTCTAATACCTACCATATTTAGTTTTACTTGGTATAAGACACTTATTCAATCAATCCAATCTTGAGTTATTGTAGTAGCAGATTATAGCAAGTAGGCGAATGTAAACAAAACAGTAGAACCGATGTTATAATGGTTGCCCTCATGAGTAAATATGGCAGACAGTGATGTTAAATTATGTTGAATGCGATTATGGTCTTTTATATCAAGAGATTAAGGGTGAATGTCACAGTGCTGAGACATAAGTTTTATGAAGGGTTATGATAAATTATCGAGATATAGGGACACTGACAGTAACTGTTGATGTACCAATAAAGCTCTGAGGTTTTTTGGAGCTGGTTTTAAAAATAAATATTAGGTTTATCTCAGTTTTAAATAGGTACTTAACGTTAAAAAAAGAAAAAAAAGTAAATTATAAATTGAAGGCATGTATTTATCAGTAATTGTCAAATAGAATTTGGAAGGTTTTTAAGGTTAATTTACGTGCCTACTATAATAGAAACAGAATAGGTAGTTTTTGTTTAAAAGTTGACAACCCATACGACAACGGTTACCTTGCTATACCGCCTTAGAAAAGCTGCTTCTTAGGTTCGATTCCCAGCAAGGCAGAAATTTGAATATTCGTTTGATTGTATGTTTTTGATATTTTTCAATGATATCCACTACACGGCGTTGGGTATATGAAATAATTTTCGATGTTTTTAATTGACTTATTTTGCATTACTAAATACAGAAACAGATTGACTAAAGACTAAGATTGGATTAAAATTTACTTTAACCTATAAAGTATAAATTTTACAAAAAAAATCTTTTCCCAAATTCGACTCGGCGCGCAACCGGTAAGAAGTTCAAAACGTAACGTGGTCGGTATAACGCGGGAAACAAACTGCACTATGTTCAAACCCGAAGTGTCGCTCGGTAACACGTCTCATAATATGTACCAATGACCTCATTTGCTGTCCCGTTTATTTCATTGAACTTTAGTGCGAATGAAGATTTTAGCGCGGATGTAGGGACTTGTTTGTGTCAGTGGTGAAGAAGTATGTTGATATGTTACGTAGATAATAAACAGCTGAAAAAAGACACTTAACACTACATTGTACCTACCTATGCGTCATCGTCTTTGCGAAGGTTTTTTTTAATTTATCGTAGTACTTAATCGCTGAGCGACCACATCGTCCTGTAAAGAAAACGCACGAGCACATAATCACAGACAATTAACGTACAAAATAAAGCAATCATCGTTTTGCAAGTCATTTTTTATTTTATTTGCGATAGTTACTTGCCGTCTCTTTCGTGCTAAAATTTCAATAAAAAAAGGTAATTGGACTTTTTTCTTGTCTTCACATCAAACGCTCTTATCTGCTTCATTCTGTATGATAACTTTTATAGGATCCAAGTATTCTGTTTATAGCTTAGCTTAAATAGCTATAAATAGCAGACATTACACATGTTTTTACTCTACTTTAGGATATTACCTACATTCAGAAGTACCGTTAAAATTAAAACAAAAGACCTTACCAATATCTCAAATCATCACCTCTCTGCGTAAAAAATCGTTTACAAACTTAAGTATGTCTTTAGATATCAGTCCATTGGTTGATTATACGTGGATATAGATCGTTGACACCACGGGCCATCGCCGCGAGCCCAGCGTGTTTGACCCATATTACCTAACACTGCACTTAACGCTCACACCGGACGCTAATAAGTGCCAGTACCCTATTTTCGGACCCGCAACCGTTGGTACTGTTAGACTGTCGATTTTTATTACTTGCTTGAATTTTTTTTATCTGTTACTATGTAATTAAATGAAGATTTATCCCTTTTTCCCTTATATTCCCTTTTCACTGCAGTGTTTGTCATTGGCAAATATTAGGTTAGGTTAGGTATGAAAACCCGGACAATTAATGTGTCCAGGAAATGGCGGTCTAGCGAAAGATAAGCAATAGATTGACAAATCTGAGTTAAACTTAGGGTTCTAAGGATCTCTGAGCTAGGCACTGGATGAACGGACAGACGTACGATAGACATTATGAAACTATACGGGTTCACAATTTAGCTCGGTGTCCTAAAAATTTCTTTACATTGCTCAATTTCAGACAACTCTGACGACCCTGTAGCCTCGTTGGAAGTGACCCTGCCTGCGAAGCGAGGAGTCCCGGGTTCGATTCCCGGCCGGGGCAGATATTTATGTGACTGATAAATGTTTGTTCTCAGGTCATGGGTGTTAGTGATGTGTTATCCATGCCACCCGCGACACAAGGAATCCTACTGTGGGGGTATGAGTGTGTTAGCGTTTATAAAAAAAAAAATTAAACCATGATTTTAAACCATGTCTAAAGTATGCGAAATTTTTGTCCAGTAACCTGCCGGTAACAGCAATTTTGTTGATAGCAACCCCTGCTTAAATCGGTATAGTATCTTGCATAACAAAAACAAAACAACATGCTCTAACAGTCATCTGTTACGTTATCACAATAATCTTAAGTGAACAATAGTGGTTTCACACCCACCGGGAAGTGTTGTCTACGACGCCAACATTTGATTACGGAATGCGTGTTTATAGTCGGGCTCGGGTTTATTGATTTATAGCTGGTTAGAGCTAGGGAGTTAGGTCTACAAGACTCATGGTTAGGATGACTGCGCACTAGGTTTATTAGGGTGCTTGATTGTAGTCAGCGTTGCCAGATTATTTTCGTCGGGATTTAAAAAAAATTAAGTAAAAAAAGCGGTTTTCAACACTCGGATTTATTGTTTTTTGTAATGATTACTTTTCTGAGTTTAAAGTTACGTTAAACGATATTGATACAGAATTTTTAGCTTCATAATCCCCAAAAAGCGAGACAAATCCTATTCCACGCGAGACATCTAAATTTTCCTTAAAAAATCGGGACGTTCCTCGAAAGTGGGATGTCAACGCTGATTGGAGTGGATCCTTTCTATCAGAACTTTTAAGACACCACATTATAAGCCGCTTATCTGTGACGCTGTTTGGGCTGTTGAGCCTGTCGAAGAACTGGATATTATATGGCATTTTTATCAATTTGCAGAAACTATATTCAGAGAAGTGTAATTCTCTATGTTTACATAGGTACATACCTACGCAAGTAACTAGCAGGATATTGTTTAACATAAACATTGACATTGATTGACGCGTCAGTCTTCCTAGTTTCTGAGCAGGAAATAGGGTTCACGTACCGTTCAGACCCTTCCTTATTGTACAATAGGACTTCAAAGTATCGGAAGGTACTCTCATCGAATAAGGAAGAATAGTATGGATCGAGTAAATTGCTTTACATACGTTGAAATACCTTCCGTGTTGATCAGATTGCCTTGCTCGTAGATCCAATAAAATTATTATGTACCAAGACAATTTGCTATACCTAGTAGGTAAGTATCATAGTTATCTTGGTAATTCTATCTCAAAATCCTATTGCCTGTTTATCGTATCATACTGATATTACAATTAATGTAAGAAGGTACTTATTGTTGGGAAGGTTCGTGTTTCCTTCGCGCGCTAAAGCAGTTGTTCGGATTAAGGTGAAACTTGACCCTTATTAATTATACCGGCAGCGATTGCTTCAAGCAGTCCGTCTATGGTCAGCTTTATACATACATTTGGAAAGAAATGCTACAAAAATACTGGCAGCTTGCCTCAACCATTAAGGTCTCAGTAATGCATAGGGTTCTCTCCTTATAACTGGGGACGCCCCGAGCATATTGGAGTAGTGTGGATTTTTAGGGGTTAGTGGCCAATCCAAGTGTCTGAAATTTTTATGCCATCCAAGGTTCAATATAGCTTACCTAACAACTGTCAGGACTTATGATAACAGCCAGGTCCCGAGCACATTGAAGTAGTGTGGATTATTAGGGGTTAGTGGCCAACCCAAGTGTCTGAAATTTTTATGCCACCTAAGGGTCGACGTGGCTTAACGACTGTCATCTAATGATAACTGTCTGTACCGATAGCTTAACTTGTACTCCGAAGCACGGTAATGCTTAAGAAATTTTGCCATCGGCGTTCACCTATCCATTTTACGAACTCGCTCGCAGTTACTTAACTTCATCGATCTCTTAGAATCGACGTAAGCCACCGAACTTTAAGCTATTTAACTTCAAATTTACGATTCCTATACCAATATATGTAATAATTGATATAAGCTAAGGTGGGGTAAGACTAACACACGGGGCAAGACTAACACTGTCTATTATCTCGATACGTATAGCTTAAATACGAAATTCTTCCAGTCTGTAAGATAGAACAAACATAAATGTTCTCGGCTAAAACACGCACATGTCGTTTCTTCAAGTGCATATCGAGATAATAGACAGTGTTAGTCTTGCCCCGTGTGTTAGTCTTACCCCACCTTACCTTAATATTTTAATTCCAGAATCCAAAATGGCGCAGGAGAAGACGATAGTGATTCGTCGCATTCCAAACGCGTACTTCTATCCGTTTAGTCTGTGGCCGCTCCCGAAATATCCTGCAAAGGGTGGGTTAATTTTTATTACCCGATTACATATATAAATTGGGATTAGGGAATGTATTACATACTCTTAAAGCAAGTTATGGTGAAGGAACATCAGAGGCAAACTGAAATGCCTTTTATAACTAAACTTATTTATAAAAGCTTTTATTTAACTTGACTTGTAATGTTTGTATGTGAAGGTGGAATCTGGGAAGTTAAATTTTACCCACTTCTCAGGGTCCAATTGTCTGTTTTCTATTGCTATGTAGTGTATTGGTATCAGGAAAAAAATCGGCTGATAAAAATATTATTTTTTCAATAGTAAAGTGTACCTACTTTTTAACAGATTTTAATGATAATTTTTAATTTTTAATGGGGTCCTTTGTATCTACAGGGCCCTGGAGCATAAAAGGCCCTTAGGTAGATCTGCCCTGACTGCGCGGGGTTCCATACAACTTCATTATGACTGCCTAGTGTGCGCTTAATTTTAGAAATGCATACTTACGACTGACATTTTGGTCCCAATTTAATCCCAATTTTTATGTGACAAAGAAATTTACTGCAGCTTCACTGCAAAATGGGTGTAACCAAGAAATGCTTAAAATATATTTTTTTAAAAGATGCGGAGGAATTTCCCCTTTCTTCTCCTCCATATTAAAGCAATTTAACGATACGGGGGTAGATTAAAAAAAATGATGTGCATAAGAGTATCATTGATACCTACATAAATAAATGATTTTTATTTTGATTTTTTTTATTGACACTTATTTTTTTTTCTCTTATTTACAGACGTTACGGAGCCAGACGAGTATTACCACAGAAGGAGTTTACAAACCGTTCAAGTTCAACTAAATAAGAGATAGATTAATAATTCTCACGAGTAAATTAATAGCAGAATACTACTCCATTAGTATACGATTGGGATTTCAAGACGTAATCCTTTTATTCTTACCTCTCTCTTTGACGCTTAAATAAAGCTAGTGTTTGAAAGAGATGGGTATAGTAGCGAATGATTACGTCGATCCCATTTTTAACTAATCGAGTAATAAGTATGGATGTATAATCATGTCCTAGGCTAAGTACCTATGTTGTAAGTAAAAATTACTTATTGGAAAGACAGAGTAATCCATGTATTTTTCATATTTTTCTGAATATAATATGTATTGGAGGCAATGATATTTTTTCTGTAGATTTGTTACTTCTTTATTAAACAACTGAAGAAATTGTTCTACTCTACATTGTACGCGTCCTTAAAAACACTATCATAATTTTATCATTTGCCGTGTTGCCGTGGAACATCAAAGAAAACAGCCTAGTTGGGTCGTTTTCGAGTTTAAAAAAAATAATCAATCTTTAACATACAAAATGTCTAATATTTGAAAAGTTTTGAATTGGAAGAAGAAAACAGGTTTATTATGAAACAGATATTCAGGGCCAGAAACTGTTTTAAAAATCTCAGTATGTTTCTATTGACTGAATAATGTTATTATTTAGGAAAATTAAAAACATGTATGTAGTACCTAATAGGAGTAAGTGTTGTTAATTTAGCTCAGTATAATGATTAATTATTATAATTATTATTATTAATAAACCAACATACGTAACATTAAATTTAAGTGTGTAGATTAAGTTGCATTTGTTAAATTAGTACTCCTAATTTATTAGTAATATTTTTTAAATTATTTGCTGCTATTTTCGTATAGAAATAATTACCAATGACCAATTTTATGACGAATTATTTAATTTGATTATAACTATTTTGTAACTTTTGTTGATATGAAATAAAATTATGTTCACATTTTGGAGTTTAATTTACGTACCAAACATTTATTACAGCATTTTTATTGTATAATTCTACATAAATATTTTTATTTTTTTTGCTTTTTCATGATGAAAACCATGGCATAAAAATTACAGGAACATAATAAAAATTGGTTTACAAGTCGTTCCTTATTTATTCTTACATCTCTTTTACACACTTGAACAAAACTAGTGTCCAAAAGAGATGCATATACTATCGTATGACATAATATAGAAACATACACCGCCATCTATGAGCCGGATTGCTAACTATTTGACGTAACTGAATTTTGCCGCCAAAAAGTTTACACAACTCGACACCTACTGCGCGGCGCTAGTATCGCCTATGTGCGCTACGTAGCAGGTCTACGACACGGCCTACGGGCGTAGAACCGTAGATTATTGATTACGCCTGCGCTATAAGAGTTCATCTCGGGAAGTGCTACAGCATCTCGAGGTAGTAAACAATAAATGAATTTTGTTACAATTTGTGAATAAAATAAAATGAATTTTACGTTTGTGTGGTTACTTCTAACCTATGCGGGGAGATGTTTAGGTAAGTGCATTTTGATTATAATTAAAAAGTGCATTGCGAGTAGTGACTGGCCACTTACAAGGCTCCGTGTTCCTTAAAAAGAATATTGCAGTTAAAGTAATATTATTCAGAAAAAAATGTCTATCGTTATTGAACGCAGACCAAGACCAACAATACAAAGTACAAAGCACGATTCTACATTTTCTAAATAAAAAAAATAATAATAATCATTTCAAAAACCATTAATGTTTTTTTATAGTTCTTTAAAGGTCTTAAAACGATGTATACAAAAATTCAACGTTAATATTTCAGGTGTCAAATTACTAGAAGCTAATCCCGATGTGAAGAGACTATACGACGACCTGCTTAGCAACTACAACAGACTTATCCGCCCAGTGACTAATGTAACCGATATTTTAACTGTGCTCATTAATAAGGATCTTTTCGTCGTCGTTTTGTCGTCGTTTGTCTTTAAATATCTAATGAAACCTTTTAAAAAAAAAATAACAACACTCAGATCAAAAAAATATATAGGGTCAGTTTTTGGAACAAAAATATTTTTTTATTATGTGATTGGTACGAATCATCCTGTATAATTTTACGTACGTCACAGAGTGCTATCTATCGAGCAATGTAGCGGGAAACGTTACAATTTGTTACTTACGCTATGTTTTTCTATCCACCCTTTTTTGTTCAGAAGGGTGAGTCTAATTTTTTTTTCTGACTTACCACCATACACAACCTTACATACATTATACAAAAACTGCAATATAACCATGTTTAATTCCAGAAATGGTTTGACTATAAGCTGCAATGGAATCCAGAAGACTACGGTGGAGTAGAAATGTTGTATGTTCCCTCTGAACATATCTGGTTACCTGACATCGTGTTGTATAATAACTGGGACGGAAATTATGAGGTATAGTAACACTATAATATAGAGTATTTTTAACCGAGTGCGCAAGATGGCTAATGTTTTTCGACTGAATGTATGTAAATGTATGTAGTAAATGTGTGTTTTAAAATCGAAACGGCTTGATGTATTTCAAAATATGGATGATGTCTCGATTGTGACAAAGACAGGCTTTAATTTTTTTAATTTTTCCAAATTTCCCAGCAGTTTGTTACATTTAAATTAAGATACGTTTTGTTATTGTTTCCCACTTTTTTTAACTATAGCATTCATAACCGTTGATGTTAAATACTCGTTCTTATTATTAGCATGTAGTCTACACCAGTAATTGTAATGGCACTGAGCCCCCAGCTCTAACTCACGATTTTCTTTTTATAGTAAAGATTACTAGTTAATATTCGTAACTGTTATTATAA
>LGAG01000102.1:231960-252316 GCA_001278395.1 Lerema accius
CGTCTCGGACTCAAGTTATCACAACTCATGGAAGTCAACTTGAAGAATCAGGTTATGACTACCAATCTTTGGGTTGAACAGGTCAGTATAAAAGTTTTTAGCGTTCTGACTGTCTCATTAATAAGGATCTTTTCGTCGTCGTTTTGTCGTCGTTTGTCTTTAAATATCTAATGAAACCTTTTAAAAAAAAAATAACAACACTCAGATCAAAAAAATATATAAAGTCAGTTTTTGGAACAAAAATATTTTTTTATATGTGATTGGTACGAATCATCCTGTATAATTTTACGTACGTCACAGAGTGTTATCTATCGAGCAATGTAGCGGGAAACGTTACAATTTGTTACTTACGCTATGTTTTTCTATCCACCCTGTTTTGTTCAGAAGAGTGAGTCTAATTTTTTTAAGTCACTACCATACACAACCATATAAGTACATACATTATACAAAAACATCAATATTTACATAACCATGTTTAATTCCAGAAATGGTTTGACTATAAGCTGCAATGGAATCCAGAAGACTACGGTGGAGTAGAAATGTTGTATGTTCCCTCTGAACACATCTGGTTACCTGACATCGTGTTGTATAATAACTGGGACGGAAATTATGAGGTATAGTAACATTATAATACAGAGCATTTTTCGTTATGGCTAATGTTTTTGAGCTAATTTATGTATGTACATTTTTGGAATGTTTTGAAGCCAAAACATCTTGATGTATGCCTTGACTGAGACAATGCCATTGGCTTTCAATTTTTTTTTAATGTTTCCTCAATTTTTAGCAGATTTTTGTTTTTTTCTAGTAAAGAATACTAGTATACGAAACTGATATTACAAAGTTAATAATTGACACGATATCTCACATTACTGCTTGAATCTAACACTTTTACTATGTAATAATAAAGAAAATAATAATTTCGGATGCAACAACATTCATTGCGCGTTTTGGTCTTACAGGTGACCCTGATGACCAAAGCCACGCTGAAATACACGGGTGAAGTGAATTGGAAACCGCCAGCAATCTATAAGTCGTCCTGTGAGATCAACGTAGAATACTTTCCTTTTGATGAGCAGACTTGCTTCATGAAGTTTGGGTCATGGACTTACAATGGCGCTCAGGTATTTTGCCTCAACCTATTATTAGCCTAATACTGAGCTAAGGTCTCTCCTTAACTGAGCCCATCAGTAAACCACTTATGACCACGGTTTTCTCTTCATAACTGAGGAGGCCTAAAAATGCTCTGCCACGCGGCTTCAATGCAGATTGGCGAAGGGGTTAGTGACCAATCAGTGTCGGAAATATCTATTCTCCTCAAGGGCCTCCGATATGGCTTAACGACAGTTATCTAACGATAACAACTGGGACCGACGGTTTCACGTTCCCTCCAATGCAGGGCAATGCTCATTAATTTTTGTTCTTAGCGCTCCTCTATCCTATTTCCGATCGCTTCGGAGTTTTCATAACTTCATCGATCACTTAAAAGTTCTTAAGCAGCCTTTTATAACGAAATGCATTACTGTTGCATTTTGCGATGCTCTTAGTATCACTAAGTTCAATTTCTAATGTAAGATAATTAGTAAAGTCTAAACAATTGTGTTACTCGTTACATAGAAATTAAGGGTTCTTTATTTCAATAGGTTGATCTTAAACACATGGATCAGTTGCCAGGAAGCAGTCTAGTTCATGTTGGTATTGATCTGAGCGAGTTTTACCTTTCTGTCGAGTGGGACATACTAGAGGTACCTGCCACAAGAAACGAAGAGTACTACCCTTGCTGTCAGGATCCGTTTTCAGGTAAATTGTAATTAGGAAACACAAAATAAACTATTAAAATGTAAAGATCAAAATATTTAATTATCGCCCAAAATTTGGGGTATCTCAGGGTACATTTTGGGTACCCTTTTACTTTTAAATATGAGACAATGTTGTCTGGTAACATTTTAATGGTCAATTACTTTCATCGCCTAATTTCGTAGTCTTCCTAGACATGTATTTAGAAGACCTCTTTATTACAGATCCTTTTATTGACGGCCTCTTCGCGAAGGCTGAATATGAGTGGCACTATTTTCTTCCTAGATTATTATGGATGGAGCAGATTGAAATATATTCTTTGATTTGTTTCAGACATCACATTCAAACTCACAATGCGCAGGAAAACATTATTCTACACCGTAAACCTGATCATACCCTGCGTTGGTCTTACATTTTTGACCGTTCTTGTATTTTACTTGCCGTCTGATTCTGGGGAGAAGGTAAACCATTTAATCTTGGTGTCAGTGTGAACTATTATGGTACATTTGTTAGCCAAAAATGAGAGCTACAATGTTATGTACATTGTGTATATAAATTATTAAGATACAAAAGTCTTGATGGACATCAAAAGCTTTTGATAAATCTCTGAAAAGTGTAATTAGATCTTACGTTTCTTGTTTGCTTAAATAATTATGTTTAATAGAATTAAACTCAAGTTTTTGATGTTCTCCAAGCATGGGATAGTTTAGTTTAGGGCATGCTTCATTTCCATCCTTCAATCCGTTCATCCATCCATCTTCCACCTCGTCTGTGACATCCAATTGCAGTCTTTTTTGAATCATTAGCAACATTATGTGTGTGTGTTAGCGTCATCAAAATTATTTTGCACACCATTTCTTTAAATATTGTCTTTCCACATAGTTCCGATTAGACACTATTACTGCGATATACTATAGCTGTACACGCTTAGGAATTTCTACATCTGACTTTAAACTTTTATTATTATGTGTATTTATTGGCATTAACTCATACATATTGCAATTTATGATTCGATCGTTAAATTTCGATCACTATTACGACCTTAATGTTCATCGGATGTAATTAAACACTTAGTATCTCTACATAATAGATGATCTAAATCCATGAAACGAATGTACTGAAGCTTTAGATACTCATTAACTCTGATCTTATGGATATATTTTAGTATCTATATAACTAAGATGACACGAAACATATCTATAGATTTTTTGATCTACATGGGTTGCTTTTAATGTTACATTTTACAATCAATTTTTAGCCCGTATTTTGGAAGGCTTTTAACCCTTTGGAAATGTTGAATACAATTTTGCAAAAGTGGAAATGTTGATTAAAATTTTATAAAACTAACAAAGATACACTTTAACAAAACTTTGCCCAAATGTAATATAACACTAAATCTTTTGGCTTATTCACTAATACCAATACCTTTTCAAGTTGCACATGAACGGTTATGTAATTGTACATACACTATAAGTAACATAATTTATAACTAACAAAAACACTTATCTTTTAAAAGAGTACTATAAAATGTATAAACTGGTTTTAAAAACTAACATGACATTACATCATTGGGCTTGATCATTCATATGAATTCAGCCTCAAATTGCACAAGTAACATACTCGTAACATGTAACACACTTCACTGCGGATTGTATTACTATGAACAAGTAATATTTTTGCTAAAATAAATTTGGTGTTCACAGAATAATATTATATCAAATGCGCTACACTAATATGGCTTGTCAATGTACTGCGGATTTTAGAAAACATGCGCATCTGTGTGAGCTTTTGCACCTGTTGACGTAAAAGCATATTTGTGCCTTTGCAGTGTTAGAAACACAATTAAGAACAATTTTTTTAAGAAATGCTAGGTTTTTTGCACCGCGTTACAATGTGCTTTTGTAATTATATTATTATCATTGACCATAAATGGATGTTTTTGTGTTGTTTGAAAAATATACCTATTGACTCCAAATTGTTACGCAATTACCTGAAATTTTAATAATAGTGAATTATACGAGTATCGTCTCTGTAACATAACGAGATTATTTCAGTACACTCACATTTACGTACTTTATTACCATAATGATACAATACAAACAAATTCTGAATATTAATGATGTTTTTCCAAATTAAAACGTGGAAAATTTTCAGAAGTCAGGACCTTTTTAAAGATCATTTCTTACTTATCAGTACTTGTTCTTAGATTATATATTTTGGAGTAATTTCGAATATAAATTATGCTTTTACATCTAAGCCATGCTCGATTATTTCTCAAAATCTGATAAGCGAATACTGATCTTTAAGAAACCAAGCGATAGGGTTCAAAATCATTTTATTTTATTTTCCAATTGGCTTTTTCGTAGATATATTTACTGTCTAAGTATTCTCTTAAGAATTCTATACTATCGTAAACTAATCTTTACCTAAAGCTTTGCTTTCAGATTTACTATCCTATTCTGTCATTATAACAGCTTAGTTTACAGCGAAATTTTTCAAAATTTCAAGCTTACACTTAAATGTATTGGAGAGTAATAAAAGCATATTTCTTGAAGGTGTTACAAATTTGAGTTGAGTCCATGTTTAGTCACAAGTATTATCTTTAACTGTGAAGACGTTGATGAAGGTGATATTAACATAACTATTAATGTTGTTTTAAAAGGGCAGTAATTTTAGATGTGATGTTTGACAGCATTATATTCCTCACTACCTAACAATTGTATATTATATACCTCAGCATAACAATATTTACCTTGTATTTCGAGATGACTATCCTCTGCAACAATTGCCTTTGCCATTCCATCTGCAACTTTATTTATTTACATAAAAAATAGTATAACAGAAAGCAATTTTCACGTTGAGTTTTAGAGTGATAGCACGAATTCCATAACAAAAAATCAAGGCTGGTCGAGCAATATTGCTGGCAAATTTCAGTAAAATTACCGCCCTCTTAGAATCTCATTAAATAGCGAATAATATTCAAGAAAAACAGGAAACAAAAGCATTGAGAGCAAGCATAAGATTAACCTCGAGATCTATAAACTGTAATAGATACAAGATCAAAATTTGTAGCAGCCTTAACACGCAGTGGAAAGACAATACCGTCCATACGGCTATCGGATGTTCCATGTTTAACTCAAAAAGGACTTCTCTCCCTTAGATATCGCTCTGCATCTCCATCCTGGTGTCCCTCACTGTGTTCTTCCTTGGTTTGGCCGAGATCATCCCGCCAACCTCCCTGGCGATCCCTTTGCTTGGGAAATATCTACTATTCACCATGATACTCGTCTCGCTCAGCGTTTGGGTCACTGTATGCATACTAAACGTCCATTTCAGGTAAATTATCTGTATCTTTTTCTCTCGTAGATATCGTTAAGCATCTCGATACTGGTATCGCTGACAGTGTTTTTCCTGTTGTTGGCCGAAATTATTCCGCCAACGTCGCTCGCTATACCATTGTTAGGGAAGTACTTGCTCTTCACGATGATTTTGGTGTCTCTAAGCGTATGGATGACGGTGTGTGTTCTGAACGTGCATTTTAGGTGAGTGATGCACCGCTAAAGATTCTTTTAACTAGGCAACAAATCCTAAAGCTGCAGGTTTTTTTTTTAATTAGTTACACGTTTTTAGAAAAGGCTGAAATTCAGGACACGCTTCTTACCCTTCTGCAACGCGACGCCAAATAGAAAATTTAAATTGCTTTTTTCTTTTAATCAGTACGAAAACGCACAGACAATTTGTATCAATAGAAATTATAACACTGTTTAGAGGCGCAAAGTAAATAATTGATACTAAGCATGGATTTGCCAGGTCTAGATATTTTTAATGTCACTGATGATTTTTATGATTAATGATAAGCTCCGAAAAGTTTATTAAAAGTTGTCTTAATAAGTGAAATTAAAAATGCTTTTTAAGTTGTGTTTGTTAGCTTTTTTGCTGCTAATTATAGGTAAGGAATATTATTTGTTTCAAAGCAAATTGCAATTAGAATGATTATTATGTTGTTTGGGCGAACTAAGAAAAAGACTGGCTGTATTTTGTTATTTATGACGGAAGTCATTTATTTCTTTTCGTTAAAAGATAATCTAATACTTTTACAAAAGGTGGGTTTAAATTATATTGAGTTAAAAAAATTAAAAGGATACTTTTTGTTCATTGTTACTACTTTATAAATCAAATAGTTTGTTTATGGCATTTTAAAATAAATTTTTAAGATAAAAAATACTACGGGAAAACAAAGTAAGCGACCAATTGACAACGTTTTTAAATTTTAAACATTTTAAAAATTAAATGTTTTTTTCATGTTTACTTTTAGGGAAACAAACATAAAAATTGTATATCATCAAGGATAGGCAAAATGCCAAAATACAGTCAGTGTGACGTCATTGCGTTTACATCTTTTTAAAATGAAACGTAATTTAAAGTGAAATGTATGAATAAAAAATTAAAATTTCGAAAAAAAAGAAATAAATACAGGTTGCATTGTAGAGTAATTAAGAAAATGTTTATAATTGATACACAGAGTAGCTTCCGTTTTGGAATACTAAGGTATAATATTTGAAATGTTATCGGATGCCTTACAAAGGCTTAGGGTGCATAAATTTCGATACACTGTAACTGAATTTCGATAACATAACAATAGGGATGATATATGACTGGTGCAGCTTCTATATAATATTTTAGGCAATAATAGAGCATCTGTCAGTTATACAATGAATCTAAATTCAAAATAATTAAAGGTATTTTGCCAATATAAAGGAAAGTGATACGTGCCTTACTACAGAGAAGAAATGGCGAATTAAACTATTATGTAAAATATTTAATGTCACTAATTATTCCGGTCGCAACAAATCCACAAGCATAGTTGCAAAGGTTTTCCAATGATTTAAAGAAACTTTCGTCGAATGCTATCGAATCTATTGACTTGCTATCATTTTCAACGTTTAATATTACAATAGAAAATGAAATATGGCGAGTGCCGGCGTCAAGACTAACCCATTCATTGAAATTTTGTAGCATTTCTAACAATGGCGCTTGTTTGAATAATTCATACGTTATACGGAAGGCGCGGGCTTTCGAGGTGGAATATTTTATAATGTTAAAAAAAATCATACTTACATGTATAACTGAATGGATCAAAAGACGGGTTTAATGCTAAAAGCATTCTCTTTTAGTAAGCTTTAGGGTAGAGCAGAATATAGGAGGAATACAGAGAAACATAACAAAAGGGTAGCAAAAATCATTTTTTAATTATAAAAAATTACCTAATTTATAGCCATATTACTCCATAGTGAAGACGAATTCAAAGACATTATGAAATCCATGAGGCCGAAGATTGTAGAGCTTGCTAAAGACATAATTACGCTCGAAAACATTACCCTCCTTCTAGAAAAATCGGGTAATAAAAAGTAATAAATTACAATTCAAGAAGGGAGTAACAAATTCTAATAACAAACTACGCGTATATTGCGAAATTGTACACCGCAAGTGTTACTAAAGTTACATAATTAATATTTTCACATATCAAGCTGCGATAATTACTACGGTATTAATATCTATACTGCAATGTTAATGAGTTATTATCAAGTCAGTGAGTTATTGTCAGTTAGTTATTAGGAGTTTATGAGTTATTGCGCTAATATAAATTATTAGCCGTGTAATTTGTCGCTTCGATTATTCAAATAACGATACGTGGTTAATTTAAGGCCAGTATTAAAACATACTTTAGTGAGGGTGTAGATAATATATATTGTCGTTTTAGTTTAATATTACTTGGATAAGGAATGAAAGCTGCTAAGTATGAAATACAATCTTTATACGAACAATAAATAAACGATTTGCATTGCGATTCTTTGTCTCAGTGGAGTATGAATAAAAGATAAACCATTATTAATAGTCATGACTTGAGATCACCAAAAAGACCTCGCCCTGGCATCAAACCCGAGACCCTGCTTTATAAATCGAATCACTATTTATATAATATAAAACATAGGTCTTATTAATTAACTCTAACTTACATATCGGAATTCAAAACATTAACAATTTATGACATCGCATTAGATAAAAAATCGTTACATGATTTCAATAGTTATCCAATTACTGAACGGTATTTGACCTTATGGCAATTCATAATGATTAAATAGATACACATCATATCACTGGTTTATAAGAGACAAATACAAACCAAGTAAGCTAGGGTACACCAGAAAAAAAGCCGAAGAAAATAACTCCTGAAACTCGTAAATAATCTTATATAATCCAAGGTTATAATATAAAACTGTAACCCAGGTCTCCATCAACCCACACCATGTCGCCATGGATGAAGAAGCTGTTCCTCCAACTCATGCCAAAGCTGTTGATGATGAGACGCACCAAGTACTCCTTGCCGGATTACGACGACACCTTCGTGTCTAATGGATATACCAATGAACTTGAAATGAGGTGAGGACTATAAGCTATAATTGATCAGTCTTCGTCTTCAAAATTCTTATTGAGTTAATATGTACAAGTAATATTCGACCCCGTAGCCTAGTTAGCAGTGACCCTGCCTGCGAAGCGAAAGGTCCCAGGTTCGATTCCTGACGTACAAAACTAAGGGATCAATTAAGTTATAAGTGATACTATATGTAGCAGAATAACATCTGCACGGTGTTTTATAATAGTATAAAGAAACTATTCACATTCTTCTAATTTCTTCCTTTATCCTTATGCATTATAAGCGTAACATAAAGCAGGATCTAGATAAATAAATCTAGACTATCTAGTATCTAATCTTCAACAAGAACTATAAAATTCACAAGTTTAAGGTGCCCTGTTTGCGGAGCTGCACGCGATTTCCTCATTACACTGATTTGCAGTGGCTTTCAAATGCATTTTCCGCTTTATTTCCAGTTATAAATGGGAACCGTTTATTTCGAACTAATTTTGGTTGATATAAGGGTTGAAGCTATGCATCTATAGCGTAAATGGCGAAGTGAGCAAGGTTATACTAATGCTAGGTCTGCGGAAGTTTAGGTTATAAGTATAGGTAGAGAAAGGTTTCTTAAAAAATTACTTTATACTTACTCGTAAGTTATGAGGATAAAATAAAAGAACTTGATATTCAACAAAATTCGTTGACAGTCTTTATAAAATATCTTTTTACTTTACGTAAAATAAAATAGAAAATTGTCCATTTTGTGATCTTTTTTCAATATTTTTATAGAGATAAGTGCAAAGCCGTAGCCAGGATTTTCTTGATGGAGGGAACGCCCCCGTATTAGCATATGAAATTCAACACAGGAAGTTTGATACTGGTCCAGAGGAGTTATGAAATAAATAAAAACTAAATAACTGCTCACTTTGCTAGATTGCATCTTTTCTTCCCCATTTGAATGACGTTTTAGACCCACTCCTTTCTTTTTACCCTGACAATACTGAAGGACTGTTATGGGTAATTATGATGATTGATAACTGAGCTGTATTTCCACAGTCGTGACAGCTTGACAGATGCCTTCGGTGACAGTAAAGGAGACAACGGGGACTACCGGAAGTCACCAGCTCCGGAAGACGATATGCTTGGTGCCGGAGCCCAAAGACCATCAGGTAATCAGTATACACTAACTCTTGTAGGAAGCTAAATAAGCAAGCCGCATTAATTTCGTAGGTGTTAGATTAAACTAGCAAACTCCTCCATTTATAAGCCTT
Organism: Lerema accius; assembly: GCA_001278395.1. Classification (NCBI taxonomy): domain Eukaryota; kingdom Metazoa; phylum Arthropoda; class Insecta; order Lepidoptera; family Hesperiidae; genus Lerema; species Lerema accius. The sequence goes on from LGAG01000102.1 coordinate 241,441, forward strand.
TACAAAATGGAATTGAGTCAAGTCAATTTTATGATGTCTAGGGAAACCAAGAAATGAAATGAGCTCGTGTGTCCGGATTTTGTGCAAAATCTGTCTGAATGTACGTCAACCTAAAACCAAATTGACTTACCCAGCTAGGTAATGACGGTAAAATCCTGCTGCCATGCGATGCTTTCCACCAATATTGCTAACTATAATATTGCTTAGTATCTATAATAGATGATGTTTTGGTTGGTACAGTGACGGAATCTGAGAACATGCTTCCTCGTCATCTATCCCCTGAAGTGGCGGCTGCTTTGCAAAGCGTTCGCTTCATCGCTCAACACATCAAAGATGCCGATAAGGACAATGAGGTAAGTGACCTTAAACTAATATTAAGAACAATATAAGACGAAAACTTGACTAATTGTGGTGTCATCAGAAAGATGCGTGTTGTTCAGCATCGAATAACATATTGGTGGTACAGATATCTGTGCTTTTTACAGAACTTCTTACTGTTTGGTTTGATTAATTGACAATTTATTTCCTTAGGTAATAGATACATCTACTACACTTTCATACAAGATTGATTAATATTTAGTGAATGGATTGAACACTGGAAAAATCACGACAGCGAAATTCAAATTCAAATAATTTATTTTATCTTAGGAACTAATACCTCACCTAACAAACGCCAAGAAAGTATATTTAACTACTGGTAGATATAAACACTTCTTATCCTTTTAGCGCTTACCTTAGATACTCATCAGCATCTATCCAAAACAAGTTCATATACCTAATAATTATGTGCAGACCATATCGTCCAGTATCAGCCTAACTTATTCGAAGACCCGTACCCTAGATTAAGAGATTATTCGATAGCGAATTTCACAAAAAACATGCCTTACAAGGGAGTCTTTATTATCATCCTAATAAGATAACATCACTGGGGAAGTCCATAAAATTCTGGGTAGTAAAACTTGTTTCCTCTTCATATGTTTACCGAATGAAAGGGATCTTTGAGACTTGCCGCAAACGTTAGGGTTCCGTGGCATTTGATAGCTCACGCGATCGAACACGATATACTCGTATATTAGGTAGCATGGTTTTAATTTAAGTGGGCAAAATATAGTACCTACTGGGTGCCAAACTATATTTATATAAAAAGCAATTGACTATCCTCAGTGGTAGCAAAGCAAATTTTGGACCAACTTTGAGTGGGAAAAACACTAACGATTACTAACTGGACTACTAATATTACTTACAGAACTAACCTGCACTAACAGCGCTAACTTCCGTAGTCTCTTCACTAACGGATAAATGAAAACAAATATTCTAACGATTATCACTAACAGGACCTACTAACCCACTAACATACCCGTTGTATTCCTACTTGAAGTTAGTTACTGTATCCATGGGTGGCAAGTAATAGTGGCACTGCAAGCGCCTTTACCATCCTCATCATAAAAAACCTAAATCGATGTTCATAAAAACGCTTGCCCCTGTTAATTGTAACAAAACTATAATAAACAAGAAAGTAGCAACATTGTTTATTCAGAGACTTAAATATTCATGCGACGCGCGTGGAGCGGTAATGGTTTTGGGGAACTGGGGAAATAATGATAGAGGAATGACTTTGTAGAACAGCCGCCGGTTGTCATGCGTGACGGGGATTGACGTTACCTTACCCGCTAATGACTTTATCCTTCTATCTATCTATCTATCTAGATTTGGATCTGTTCGGGTGAGATAAGGGTTTGTTATGAGTGTTATTTGATTGCCTCAATTACTTTACAGTCACTATGTTATTGTATATATTACGACTCGTAACGAAACATTACCAATCGTTACAAAACATTACCAATCGTTACGAAACATTACCAATCGTTACGAAACATTATGAATCATTATGAAACATTACCAATCGTTACAAAACATTACCAATCGTTACGAAACATAACGAATCGTTACGAAACATTACGAACCGTTACCAAGCATAACGAAGCGTTTTAATCTGGCAAACGATCAGTTTGTTAAAACAATTTATTAAAACACATATAAATAAGAGTTTCTCCAAAACCCTAATCTCGTTGTCGCTAAATACTACAGAGAAACATAAAATTCAGTCACTGTTACTAAACCCACCAACTTCACTCAATATTGCGTCGTATTACGTGTCCTGAAAAGTTATTATTGCTCGAATTCTTTGAAGGAACAAAGTGCAGTACCCTGCACAATACCCGGATTCATAAAAATATAGGACAAAATACAAAACTTTTACGATATAACAGAAAACTGTGTTTGCTCAACTGGAGCTCAAGTTCTCAGAGCGAACGGAGCATAAACTATTCAATTATGTGAATTACTGAATTTTGTCCGTGACTTCGTTTGGAATTTTGGTAAACCTACCCTGTGCTACACTCTATATCGAGATTGGTGGTGCAATGCAGAAACTAGTAGGTTCATAATCGTTTATTGACCAAAAAACTAGCTGCTTTTTAGGTGTTTTAAAATAAAATATGGCTTACGTCACTCTTACAATGGATAGAAATTTAATGACACCTTGTACGTTTGTATCTGTCAATCTTATAGAAAGATATGGACATAGATACGTTCGAAGAACATTATCCTCCTACTAGCGTAGTCGGGTAAACATGCTATAATTTTGTTTCTGTCTTACTGTTTTATAGCGTCATATAACTTTAGCGATATCTTTATTTTAACAGCGCTTGGAAATACATAATATATCAGCTTCTATTTATATAAGTGACTTTAAGAAAATGATTGGTAAAACCCCACAGTAACTTTCAAACAAAGCATGATCCACGCACACAATACTAGAAATAATAAAAATGTAGGGCAAAATAAGAAACTTAACGACACAGAGGAAAACTGTATTAGCTCAGCTGAAGTTAAGTCGTAATAATGGCGGATTTAAGTGTTGAGTGTACTTGTAGCAACTATTTATGGAGTTTAGCGTCCTGTACTTATATTTTAAGTCTAAAATATAGTAACGTAAGGATTATTTTCCTTAAAACATAATTTAGATGGTAATTTTTCGTTACTCTAACAATTAACAAATAAATAAATTAAATTCACTCAGCATAGATTTTCTGGTAACAGTTGTTGTGATACATCTTCCCTAGATGGCGCTAGGAATAGGTCCTATCCTAATATATTTGATGGTCCAGTAACGTGTTTGTGTACCCCTCACATTATGAGAGCGGTGGGACAGTTATGGGTTGTAATGATGATGAATGAATGATGATGAACGTGTTACATAATAGGAATATCGATCCTAATCCAGACGTGGTCAAATTTCGACCACAGATCAGAACCTCTAGCAATAGTCCCAAAGACCCTGCTCTCGGCTGTGACAGGATCGGGAGATGTACTCGTTACTAGAGAAATCAAACCCAGTTCCATGTGCCAATAGTACAAATGTAAATCTTAATTTTGATCAGATGCAAAGAAAAAATCCTCCACATGGAGAAGTCGATTTAGACATTTCTTAGAAGAATAAACCAGTACTTTGTTTTGTCGGGATTGAAAGGTTCTAGAACTGAAAGAAAGAAAGAAACTTGTTTAGGAACTGTGGTACCTGACCTTTTCAATATCGTTACACTTGTGAACTATGAGGAAAACTGATTTTACCCAGTCTTAAAAATATTATAAAAACAAACATTACATGTCACTTTTTTCTCTATTTTTTTATTTACGATCCTCAGTACTGGGTCTTTCGTTACCCTCGTAAAATAGCTGATTTACCTCGCGGGGTAATTACCCCCAAATTACCACCAGGGCTCTAACATACAAGAACTGTAAAGGCATTTATTACTCTAAAATTTTAATAGGTATTTAGCTAAATTGTTCTTGAATATATTAGATACTTCACGGTACCTAAAAGCTCATTGAAAATTCCCGTGAAATATTCAAGAGATATAGGATAGCGGCTTAAAATATCATGTCATTGTGTTACGCTGTTGTTAATATTACTTAAGCTTAATATGTTAATTTTGTTTGACGTTGAGTTCTTTAGGAAGTTTGAAGTATACAAGATTTTGTGTTCTTACATACGTTTCTTAAGAGTTCTAAAAGCGAGAGCAACTATGCTTGGAAGGCTTGCAATTAAATTATGTCTGTCATTCTTTTAATGCAGACGAATTTAATGATTTCTCACACTTTGAAATCGGTTATGCCGTTGTTCTGTAGAACGTGCCATACATGAAAGGATTTTTTTACACATTCTAAGTGTCCCTATACCTATACATTAAATGAAGAAATAAATCATTTAATTCGAATATGTTAGCACTCAGAATATGTCATGGAATAGAAGGAACCACGGCTATTGATTTTCAGTGCTAACCTTTACTTTCTAGACCATAGATATATAATTTCAGGATATTAAGAAACCTATCAAATTATACGACACTTACAGACAAACATACATACATCCGTATCCTGACACATTTTAAAAACCGTCTAAATTTTTTTATGCTGATAAATTAAAAATAAAACAGTAAATTAAAAGCAAAAGAACACGTGCTTCGGTTCCCTTTAAATATTCACGAGGCACAGAGGGTGTTTAATCCCTGTTAATATTACCGAAAGTCTATGCTAATTTTCTTCGCCTTGAGCCCGCTTAGATATTTCCAAGCATGATTCAGGCTTCAGGTTTATTTTAAATGTTCGTGTTATTGATGTGTGTGGGGCTGAAGCCTAGTTAGTAGGATTACGTCGACCTTTTAGTCCTTGACAAACAGAAACGAGGCGAATTGAAAAGGAAACAGAGAATGCGACCTCGAAACAAAGGTTTAGGTATTTTTATGTTGCCAAGGATATTGTTTGAGGATCGTTAATTTGTAAATTTTTTGGTATTTTCTCATGGCGCGTGGCGTTTGGAAATACTTTTACGTATATAGATATTTTTAGCAAATAAATGCAACTTTCTCGTAGATTCTCGCAGAATATTATAAAAAAAATTGCAGCCTATACTTAGCGTCACCTTTGGAACATGTACTCGTAGGACAACATAATTACAAGGAAAATCTGTTGGTGTGAGTGTTGATTTATTTTCAAAATAAATATACAATTAACACGCTTAAAATTTAGTTTTGTTCACTTCTTCCCTATATGAACTTTAACTATGCCAAAATTAAAACTAGTACATGCCGGCATTATTCCTAAAACGGTATCGTAAGTTGTATCCACGTCACGTAACAATGAAGTAATATTGTAAGCTATACGCGACGCGGTGTCGTAGCTGATTAATCCTATCCCGTTGAAGACTACAATTGCATGAGGCATGCAGCGCAATTATGCATGAATGAAGATAGATGCATAATTGCAGACGTCATTCGTCATTCGCTCATGAATTAGGAAACAGGTGGTTGTGATGTCTCCTTTATCTTACGTAGGGGTGACTGTTCACTTTGGCATTTGTTTTTAGGATATTTTATGATCATATTTTTTTTTAAATTTACTTAAAGGTGACCGTGCGGAGGTAATTTTAAGTTTTCTTTTAACACTTGAGGAATGTTTTTTGTAAAATATTTTAAGTTTTATTATACTTAGTTATGTCTTTATTTCTCACCAAATTAATTTCTTTAGTATATCGGAGAAGTTCAGTATTAGATTCAATAGGTGGCATTGTTATGAAGAATAAGAAAATAATGAGCTAAACTCATATACTCGTACTTATTAATCAGCCGACACAGTAATAGTTATTCAGTTTGAAGAGTATTTACTAAAGATTAATTAGAGATTCAGCGTACCTGATGTGGGAAACATTAAAGATTATAAAATAAGACCAACCTCTGCCACGTCAGCTAGTGTTAAATAAACTCAAGTGAGAAACACGTCACTATATTAAACCTACTGGTGATGCCACACAGCGACTGTGTAAATGTTTACCCGACTCCTAGTGCAAGACTTGGCGAGTAAATGAAATAAAAAAATTCACTCGGGTGTTGGTAATTACGAGAATACACTCATGAGAGCCAATGAAACTTGTATCAGACAAGGAACGTTTTTAATCGCAGCAATCCCGATATTGTGTTCTTGGTCTAGGTGTGTGTCTGTTTGTGTGTTTTTGTGTCTTGTCCATGGCACCCACGAGTCCGATTTCCATGGGGTTGTGTGATTTATTTTAGAAGTTCCTATGGCCACCTTCGGTCTCCATCATCGGATCAGATTAATTTCTTAAAAATATTGTAGTGTCATGTCATTAATATATGCATGCATTTCAGCTCATTTCAGCTCAAGCGGGAAGTTGGTTTTCTAGTCACATATTTGGCACCTAGGGGGGACAGATATTTTTCGACGTGACTGTACTTACTCTTGATCTCAAATACGTTGAATAATTGCTTTAAAATAATGCTAATAGGGTCGTAACTCGTAGTTATTAGGGCTCGATTGTGTGGGCTTATTAAATTCTTGTATTAAATTCACGTCGGTGCTTCCAAATGAGCCTGGATTTATGCGGAATATTTATGAGGCTTCTGACTTCGACGTGTGTCATCAAGTTATTCCTAGTTGATATTAACCTGTAGAGAAACGCCTTTTCTGTTAGCGTTAACGATAAACGATACCTTTAAAATGTATGGGACTGACATTAGATACGGAAATGTGGATATCGTAAATGAAACGCTCACAATTCAACATGTATTTTATTTCTCTACCTACAAAGATTTGATACTACCTACCTTATTTTCCTACCTACAAAGAGTACAAATATAAACTTTACTTTACTTACATTATTAACTTAAATAGTTCATTGTAATAATGGGTAGATTACTAGATAGATAAAAACTCCGGTTAGTTTCCGTTACCTTCAAGCTTCTAACAAAGAAAAAGAATTTAAGAAGTCGAAAATAAAATCACAAATTCAAGGAAACTTTGAGAAACTTAGTCAGTCCTCGTGAATAATTTCATTATCTGTCACGAAGGAAGAATGCGCCACAGAATACAAATTCCTTTCGGATATTAAATTATTTTAATCCTAATAAGACATCGGTAAGGCCAGATATCAACGGGCGGCTTGGGATGGGTACGAAACATCTCTATAATTAAAACTCGTAATGTAAATCTTCTTAATTTAAATTTAAGGGGATGATTTTCGTCCTTGTTCTGGCCGGGATGAGCGGTATAATCTAACTGCATTAGGTAGATTAACATTGTAATGGAGTTGAGTTTCTGGTACGAATACTTTTGTGAATAATTTTTTATGTTTAGTTGAGTCGGAGATTGTCTGCATAGTCATTCACCGATCGATCTTGCTATTAAACCCGCGGTCTCGAGTTCGATTCCCGGCTGGTGCACGCATTATGACTGATAAATGACTCTGATTGGTGATAATGATAAATGATGATGAAGTGTAGGAAGGGAAGCTAACTAACTTACTCAAAGCGCAAACATCTTAAAGATGATTAAATCATGTGGATTACAATATTTTATTATTTTTATTTATTCAGTAAAGGTAGGTATACAAAACTTTAAGGTCAGTAGTATCAGACATAAAATCTAAGGCTTTCTACAAGACATAAATTAAGTTTCAAAACAGCGTCTACCCACTAACATAAACTACACTTGACCAAGACTAATTATTTAAGTGGACAGAGTAAAAACCGCCAGACCCAATACATTAACACAAAGTTTAGTTACAAGCTGCCCGTTTCACACGTAACGCAATTAGACTGCACCTGTAACTTTTAACAAGTTAGCTAACCTGTTATGTTGGCAGAAATTTAGCACATAACTGAAAACGGAAACAAGATTTGCCTTCACTAATTGACCAATTAGCTAATCAAATTAAATCATATGAATTCTGCAACCACTTATTATTTTACGCTATAGATATGTTACGTTCTTTGCTATAGATATGTTACGTACTTTACTATAGATATCTTACGTACTTTGCTATAGATATCTTACGTTCTTAGTAGACAGCCGAACCAAGTGTTCTGCGCTACATTACATTGTGTCATTATCGTCTTTAGGATAGTTATTTGCAGTCTCATTTGTACATAAAAAATGGTTCAAATGGGTAGTGTAATTTTCGTTTGGACGGAATGCATTTATACACATCTGCTTTTTTGTATAAGACCATTAGTTTCTTCCCATTAAAGACCTGCTAATAATATCCGGAACAAACTGCTTGACAAACCATCCGAATCGTGTAAGTGCTTTTTTTGCTACAAGCAGTCCCCTATCCATTTACCGACCGCGGTACAGTTACTTAAAACCGACAACCACTTACGATCGATGCAAGCAGCAGGCTATAAGCGTTTAAATTTAGTTAAAAAACAGTAAATAAGCTTTGGGTTCGAAAAGATCTAGACAGTGACTTACAAATTCCATTCAGTTCAACACATAGTCCGTAAGCATCTTTAACGTTATTGGATCACCCGGCTTGTGGGATTGGGGGCGAATCTAATTACTTATCTCATTACTGGTAACGGGCGGTCAAATCAGCACATTTAAATTGCCACCCATCGATCCTGGTCCGAAGGGAATTCTTCCTCGGTCGGTATCTAATACAGAGAGGTTTGCGGGAAACACTTTGTAGTTAATTGGTTTGAATAATTTGGACCGATGAACTAAAGAGAAATGAAGCGTTGTAGCTCGATGGCTTGTGTCAATCGGAATTGATGGACCGTGAACTATATGGGTTGTCGAGTGAAGGAAATGAGGGTATTTGGAACCCAGGTTGCGTTTTGGTACAACTTCCTTAACAGATAGTCTGTCTAGAAGTAATCAGTGATAAGGTTTGAACTAGTAAATATTAATAGAAGGCAAAAATTCGACGAGATATTTTTGGGTATTGTATCAAAATTAATAAATATATGTCACGCTCACAATGAAAACAAACCCAATGACATCAACTACATTGAACTCCGTCTACAGTAGAGCCGTTACAAACGTGCAGACTACGTCATCAATCATTTTATCATATCTCTCGTTCACACTTATAGGCATATCGGAACTCTCGCTGGAATGTGGGAGTGAGAGTTCCGATATACCTATAGGTGTGAACGAGAGATATGATAAAATGATTGATGACGTAGTTTGCACGTTTGTAATGGCTCTACTATAGTCATTCAGGCTCTAGAGAGAGCCACAGAAATGAATATACGAGTACATACGCTCAAAAATTATTTACATTTAAAAAAGGAAGCAATAAAGTTCCAAAGAGTTTGAACGCCCAAAATAAATTTATATGTGTTTTCCGCTATATCAATGAAAGTACAATAATAGTTGTTCGAAAGACATCTACTAAAGAGCAATGACTAAAATTAATATCATACCGATTACACGACAGACAAGCTGCAGTCTTTGTAGGAGGACAATCAGATAGTCTCATTACCGATAATGGTTGTCGAAATCAGCACGTTTGAATTGCCACCCATTTATCGTCAGTCCAGTGGGAACACAGAGAATCGCTGCGGTGAAAATTTCACGAGATAATCCGACAACTAATGCCAGATAATCTTTTAGATTTTTTATTCCATTTTGTATAGATCCTAGAGGAGTGCGTTGTAATGATATTAATTATAGAAGACACATTCTGTTGTTGATAAATTGTGTTAGTTCAAAATTCAAAAAATAAATATATTTATACCGTGTATTTTAAACGTAATTAGTTCTTTACTCTACTTCGTCTTGTAAACGTTAACCATGTCAAGTCTCAAACTAGTATATGTATAACTGCATTATTCTTAAAAGTACAATGGAATTCAAACCCTTCACGTATAATATACATAAAGAAAAATAATAACAAAACGCACAATCTTTTAATGTTCACGTTGTTTGAATTTCCAACAACTTCCACTAAAACTAAAACGATTACAGAATTAAATATTCCAAACGCAACCACTTACAGTGTATTTGAATTTTTAGTAAAATCCAGAAAGTTCTTTGGCGTTACTACTCTATTCACAAGCAAGACAATGCTTGTGTTAATTTCAAATAACAGTGGCAGTTAAATTTGAATCAGTTAGCACTCTTTATCGCTTGTAGTTGACTTTAAAGTTCTAGAATGTTCTAGCTTGTTCCCGAACAATGTCTTTGTGAATTGAAAAGTGAAGCTGGCGCAGTCTTAAGCGAATGAGGATGTTTTGTTAATTCAATAGCTTGTTCGTAAAGTTACTCGTATATACATAGTTATGTTCCCTTTATTAAAGACGCGACTCGCAGCTTCGTCTGCGAAAAAGTTTTTTTAAAAGGTAATAAATTCACCCCAAATGATGAATTATATTTCTAGAATGAAGTTAAGATCCATGATATACCCTATTTTATTTTTGAATTTTTGAGAATTCCTACAAGCTTTTATATACAAATCTGTTTATTATTTTATTATCTTTTTTTGGTTAGAGTGATTAGCTGTTTACGTGTTAATAGAACAAAATTTCTTTTAATTCCCAAATCCCCTTCATATGGGCAGTATATAGACAGTTAAAGTTCATAGCCGATTGTTGGGTACTTCTCAAACATAAAAAGCACAAAGGATCTCTCGGTTATTTCGCATTCGCTCCAGCAGTTAAGATAAGGGCGCGACCATTAATATGGCCGAGGAAACGCCAAACACAGCGAACGACCATTTTTTAACTTTCAGATCATCGCTGATGGGAATATTGATGGTCGAGGCCAGAACTGTCTGAAATAAAATTACATTATTTTTATCATCTAAACATATACCTATTTATACGCAGGTTCAAATTTTGGTATGTTCTTAAGAATACTGCAAGCACGTACGAATTTGGGATTTGACATAGTTAACGTTTACTTGCTGTGAAGTACACATTTAAATTTTCTTTGTAATTATGTGTCATAATTACATTTTTATTAAAGCTAACTCACTTAATTACACATTTCATAATAGACTTAGTAGAGAGTCATC
>LGAG01000102.1:252379-289888 GCA_001278395.1 Lerema accius
AGATTGATGACACGAACCATCCGCTAAAGTGAAATTGGCACTTCTTTTTTTTAGAAATGTCGATTCACTGCCGAGAATAAAAATTGCTAAATCGTAAGTACCTTACCTTTACCATAGTATTTTTTTTTACTCGTCTGCGCTAATAGGAGGGATCGAGCGTGTATGTATGGATGTATGTACTCGTATGTATGTTCATTACATTGGCAGGCTCTACAGCCAAGCGGTTAGATGGATTACACCATATAAGGCGTCATTGGATTATAATCTATTAGTGGACCCGCCCTAGCTTCGCTTCGGGAAACCTATGCCGAAACGAAGTAAAAAAAGTAGCCTATGTAACTCCTTATTACATTTGCTATCCGTCAGTGAAAGTCCCGTCAAGATCGATCCAGCCGTTTCAGAGATTAGAGGTTAGCCGGATCAAACAGACAGACAGGCAAAAATTTAAAAAAATGTTATTTTAGTACGTGTACCATGTATAGGTACATACTCGTAGGTATGCATTAAGTAAAAAGCGGTTTTTTTAATATTACAAACAGACACTTCAATTTTATTTTGTTGTATAGATCGTGTAAGTAACATGAGCTACATTGTTTCAAATGCCCTTAACTTTTAGAGGACAGGTTTTTCTTTCTATTAATAACTAAGTCAATCATCGATGGCCAGCAACTATGTAACTTCCTTGTCTCAACCAAACTAGTTTCTAAGGAACAACGGTAAATAATAAATTAGTCTGCCGTACTCCAGGTTCGTTTCTATGACATTAAAAGTTTATGTTCTTCAAGTTTATACCGGGTCGGCACGTGAGCGTACTTTGTTCTTATCAAGCTGTCCTGCTTTTATAGGATTTTCCGCGCGATCCTTCCACGTATCTAAAACAAAACTCTTTTGTTTATGACTTTTTGTACCTATATTTGTCCTAGAACTTTAAACTTCTGCTATAGGACATTCATAGGCAATTTTCATAATATCTTTCTTAGGTAATATTATGTAGTCTAAATCACGAGTTTATTTTTATAACATACCTACTCGTACATTTCTCTCAAAAATATTTTTACGTTAAAATAATATCCTCATAACTTCTCTCAGCCATACTTCACGTATATGATACAAATCTCACTTAACGGTATTAATAAAATAAAATACCATAAAACAAAATGGAAACTGGAACCCGGTTAAAATTTAAAAAAGCGATAGATACTCGTAAATCCGGTTCCGGCTGGTACCCGGTTAATCCGGCTAGATGGTTTTAAAATTCATTCGCTCCAGGGTGCTATTTACATCGCCGTTTCAAAAATGAACCGCGGTTATCTGTAAGACGTAAAAACGTGTTCGGAATAATAATTTGGCTGAGGTTCGGGAGGGGGCAATGAACTCCGCCTTGGTATCACTCTTTATTATAATTCACAAGGTTATGCAATTTGTATAAAAAAAGATATTTTTATATTCATCTACCAGATCGGGAAGAAGTAGTTCTGCAACATATTTTATCTCTAGCACCTTTACGAAACGGGGGTAGATTAAAAAAAAATTACATGCATCATTTATACTTACATAAATAATTGATTTTGAATTGGAATTTTTTGGCTTTGGTCTTCTTTTTCTACAAGTGTCTATCTTCGTTTGTCTATCTTTCATTTTTAGAAACCTTTAGCAAATGCTCGTCATATTAAACTACTTTTAAAATGCCATAACTATTAAGTTTAGCGAGCCCCTTGACGTTTGTCAACATAGCACCACCTATCAGACTCAATTATAGGGTTAAACCATACTCGATCCCTCTTAAATTCGTCACAAAATGTTGATTTAAGTCAGTTCAGTCGTTTAGGAAAAGGTAAGTAACAAATATAAATACCTATTATCGTATTATCAAATAATTAATGGTGATTTATTGATTGAGAAGGTGCAGTTCATTTGAAAAAACATTTTTTTTATTTATCAAAAACTACAAGTGATTGGGATTTGCTCTGGTAAAATGTTATTATAGTAGTGTTTTAAAATACTCACAACACTTTTTACGGAGCTTTTCTTTATACAGTCTGCGAAACAAAATAGTGCTCTCCGCGTATTTCTCAAGATTCTTCCGTAGTTTCTATGTTAACCACATAAAGACTATTTTGGCGTGTATACCGTTTAATGTAGTGTTTGATATGAGCATTACATCTAACGTTCCTGCTGTGAGCTATCCTGATCTCTACGAACTAGCAATTTAAATGCTGAATTCTCTGTAGAATTCGAGATTTATATGGCTCCATTTTTTAGAGATTGGGTCTACAAGACGTAACTCATTTATTCTTACGTCTCTCTTTAACACTTAGATTATATTAGAGTTCGAAAGGGACGCAAAAAGAAGAAACTCTTATTTTAGTTTAAATCTTTTCGTGTTGGAGTGATAGTTAGGTAATTAATAGTGTGTAGGTAATAAAGGTGACCGGATATAGGATGGTTGGATTGTGTGAAGGAAGATAGGTAGATATATAATAGAAAAGTGGAACAGGACATGTCGTAAATAAAATTTGGAAAAAGATAGGAGAAGATTTAAGACTGTTAAAAAGAATTTACTAGTAAATAGTTCTCATTTTGCTTCAGGAGCATACATACTCTCGGAAATATTACCATTTTTCTGGTACATTTGAGAAAAAATGACGGAACGATTTACCGGATTTCTACAGTTTTTGGAGCAGCGCGAAATGGAAACTTGATTACTGGACGTGTTTATTTTCGTTTTTCTTAATGTTTTCGGCGAACGCGTGGAACGGTGTGAAGGATTTAAAGTTTTGTGTTTCTACTAATTTATTTTAAGAAGATTTAGATGGTCTTCATTTATTTTTATGGTTTGTTTTGGTAGTCTTAGTAAATCCGTTGAAATTCAATTCTGGGACATAATTTTGTATCCTGCTATGATGCTGCAGCATTATTTCGAATCAGCTGAAAATTTGACGGTTTTTGTTAATAGGTATACCTTTTAAAGATTAATTTCCGAATAGCTATTATGCTATTATGCTAGAAAAAGGGCTTAAACTAGTAATCATTATTATAAAAATAAAAACCCGAATGCTAAAATTTTTTTAGGGGTTACCATGTGAAAGAATGGCACAGCCTATGTCATTCCTATAATATCTTATTATACCCATCAAGTCGTTAGAGCAATGAAATGAAACGTGCAAAAGAAATTTATATACTCACCACAGAGCAAAGAATATAGTATACATACTCACACATACATACGACCGCAAATACCCTCCTTCTGACGCAGTCAGATAAAAAGGATTATGATACAATTGATATATTTAACGAATGAGCGCAACAGTATTTATCATAGGTGTAGTTAAGCTCTAAGTACAACCAAAACAAAAACCCTTACAATCGTTATAAAACTTGAACGGAGCATTTACTAGATTTGTTGAATTTGTCTATGCGAGGGCTCTGAGAGTGCATTTGTGGCAAACGAATCGTGAGTGAATTTGCATTGTGGGCGAGTTCAGATCAAACACCGCACCGCACCAAACGAAGTGCTACCACTAGAGACGGCACGTTCACGAGAAAATATCTCGGTTCTGTTTGTAAAATATTCGTAAAACATACGCGGTTCAAGTAGCCTAGTACAATATCGCCTGTGGCTTTGCTCGCGGAAGTGTTTTTTTACTTGCAATTTAACCTATGTCTCTAAGTTTTAATCCAGAGATTCTCACAAATGTTTTATCAACAACCATCTTGGATATCAATCACTTTATACCGCCCTCCGAAATTACTTTCATTTAAAGGCTTGAATTACTGCAAGAGCCAATCAAACTATTAAAAATACCGTCATAACAAAGGATGTCAAATACAATGCGCATTTACCAAAGGTACATGTAAATTAAAGAAAGCATTTAATGTGGACAACTAAACTCAACCAAGCAAATAAGAATAAATATGTTGCAGAACAACACTTGTTTACTGTACATGTAGACTTTTGACAACGCAGTAAATTCTCATTTCATACTGAAACATCGTTGTTAAATAAATAAATCGCTGACAGCAAACACTAGCTGAGAAGTTGGTACATGTAATCCCAACTTCATTAACGTGATGACACAAGTCTAAACAACTGCTCCGCTAGTAATTAGTTTCCCAAATTGCACCTGCGTCAATACTCTCTTCATGTGCAAATATTGCAACTGTTCCAACATTGATACGTCGTTTCTGATGAATAGGATTCGGAGTTGTAATCAGGGCATGAACTTGTAATGCTTCGAAGTGTGTTGATGTTTCTATCTTTGAGTCCAAATTAATATTGCTACTGCTATCACGTACTTCCGACCGTCAATTTTCATATATCTTTAGTAAATGCTCATCATATTGGACAACTTTTGCTTTGACGGCTTTTTGATAACTTTTAGTTTGGTTGAGTCTTCGAAGAATCTTGATAACATCATCACCTTCCGGGTTCGATTGTGGTACTAAACTATGCTCAGTCCTTCTTAAATGCTCCACAAAATGTGTATTAAAATCGGTCCAGCTGTTTAGGAGGAATAGAGTGAGAAACATTAGTAATTTTGACTTCTATAATAATTTAAATCAATTACCCAATAAAAACAAATACAGCCACATGGTGTACATTATAATGGGATGAACAAATTGTAATTCAATTAAACTATCAAATAATTTCGTTCCTGCACAGTTCGTGTTTGCGTGCACAAACAATTAGTTTTGAGGTTACATGCCACACGAATACTTTTAACATCTATATATCAGAACCACTGAATTAATTATGTAATTATTGGGTATTAGAATCGTTGTAGGACATCCGGTGGATGACCATGTAAATTATGTTTGAACCCAAATATTTAGATTTTTCCAATCATAAAAAAATACAATATTTTAAACTTTAATTCTTTATTACGATAACAACCAATAATAAGACCAAACTTTAATAGGATTAATAAGAAAACAAAAACACCACTGCTCGAAATTTTGGGGTATAATGGTAAAAGAAATCTGTGTCATTGGCCCAATGGAGACGAATCTAATGTCACCTCACATGTTGGAATCACTCAAGCCTTTCAAATCATGTCTCTGCCATTCAAGTAGAACGTGCCAAGAAAATTAACACAGATACATAATTATATACACTCAAAAGTTATTACTCTCCTACTGCCGCTGTCAGGTAGAAATAATACTTGCACTTACAGTTTAGATAGTCTTAGATTCTTAGAAGTAAAAACAGGAAGAAGAATTACTCAGTGTCCCTTTGTTACTTTATCATTCCCGTGCAATCTCAGACGGGAAATCATTCCGTGATGTGCTTCCTACAATTACTCGCTGGCCGGGATATTGCGGAAATGATAAAAAAATACCGTCTGAAATACGAGACTTGGAGGGGAGTTTGGGCCTAATTATTAGCAACTAGTAACAGCCCTCGCTTCGAGAAATTCTTTAGCCTCAATATTTGTTTAGACGGAAATATTTAAATTGGTACACCTCTTTTATTTGAGTGAAGCGATTGAAATTACATTTAAATGATACTCACTGAAAGGTTGGTACGTAAAATTTGTGAAAATCGTAATCTAATATTCTATAATGTAGCTCCAAGTAATGAACAAAGAGATTGGAAGACTGAGAACTGAATTACCTACAGTATAACTTCTTCTTAAAAACCTTCTAACAAAGATTAGCGCTGTTCCTGTTGTATCATCATCAATTTCTAAGAATTATTTAACAACATAAGAGGTTTCATTGTCATCTTTTGTACCTCATTTGACTGAAAATGTGTAGGGGATGATGGGAAAATTAAAACCGTAAACATCTTGTTTAAGATTGTTATTTCCCCAACAGGTTCGATTAAAGGCCTTTAAAAACAAGGGAACAGCAACTTGACAAATGGGCTTCTTCGTATAATTGGATAGGATCCTCTTACGAACTTTTAAATTACTGCCTCGGAGAAGAAGCACTAAGTACTTGTCGTACCATTTAAGATTTATAATGAAGAGATAAATAAGACTGAATATTGTCTATTATAGAAGATCCAGAACACTACTAGATGTATAATTTGTAATTTAATATGTTTATTACAACGGGATGTTTTATCTTCTGTTTTATATAAACCTTGCTGTCGTAAAAATATATACCTATTCTTAGGTATTAGGAATTATTTCATTTATGGCGGGTTCTTTTAGAGTGGGTAAAGTGTTTTATATTACAATCGTTACAACCGATTGGTTTTATCAAATTTTTTGAAGCCTTGTAAGTGGATAATGGAGGAAATATTCTTGATTCTTTGAAAAGTTGAGAGAGTTTCCTTCAAAGAGTTATAAGTTGTTGTCATTGTTTGACGTTTTTGTTGGCGACTTTGATTAAACATCAATTATTTTTGGGCATTGAGGAATAAATTTCAAAAAATCTTTATCAATCTTTCCATCAATCATGACGTACTTCAAACAAGTATTGCTGCTTTGTTCTTACCTAATTCACAGATTAAATATTTTGTTCGCAGGTTGTTGAAGATTGGAAGTTCATGTCCATGGTGCTGGATCGTTTCTTCCTGTGGCTGTTCACCATCGCCTGCTTCGTTGGGACCTTCGGCATCATCTTCCAGTCTCCGTCCTTGTACGACACCAGGGTACCAGTAGACCAGGAGATCTCCTCCATTCCCATGAGGAAGTCCAACTTCCAGTACCCAAAAGATATTGGCACAATTGGTATCATTCATTAACATTTTACAAATTTAAGAATACCAATATAATAGTGTCGTAAGAATTGTTAACAAAGAATTACTCTACTGATGTGTTCTGTTGTATATGTGTTTCCCATAGCAATGCGAGGATAGGTAGCTAGTACTCGTAATATATTATTTCGTATGTTGCGTAAGACATCCTATGTCTATTATCATGATTAAATTATGTTAATACGTACGGAAAAATTGGGAGTTCATTATAAATTCTCTTGCATTTCGAAGGACTTTTCTATGAAGAATAGTCACTTAAAAGTGGTGTAAAAGATAATAGATGTTTTTGATTGGTGTAGATAAAAAATACATTAATGATGCCATTACATTAATGTAGAAAATTAAGAGCGAAACTTATGAGTTGAAATACAATGTAAGATAAGCAGAAAATGATAAATTAGTAAAAAATAATATTAGAAATTATAATTTTACGCCATAGAAAGGTAAGAATGTATGTAAGTATCGCAAAATATATTCGATAAATCGTCTGTAATGTCGGAATTAGGCAGCAAATTGCTATTTGATAATAATTGTATGGTTAAAACTAATTTATCAATGAAAGCTAGTCAAACTTTCTATGAATAGACAATTTAATAAATTAGAGCGAGGATTATGTGAAATGTATGATTTTATCGAAGTATTAGGTAAGGTTTAAAGGATTACTTCTTTTTTTTATTAGAAATTAACTCTTAATTAACGTTCTGGCTGTGAAAATAAGTTTTTAAAACAATTTGAAAATTTAGTTGTAAGTAAAATGTAATCAAGTTGTAGTAAGATAATTTATATATCACTAGCATATTCAATTTAATAAAATAATACACTGTTAATTTGTTTTTTTTTTCATATCTTTCCATGTTAGGTACTTTTCCTGATTCAGGTTATATAACCTTCTAGAATTCTTAATAAGACATTCTGAATTTATTACTTATTTTTTGGTGTGAGGTTTTTTTCTAGAAATATTGAGATATCGAATAAATAATTACTTCATTTTATACATCTGATAATGAGAATAGGTTACTTTTTCTAATTTGTTTATGCTTTCAACATTCAATGTAGACGCTGTCAGTATCTTCAGAAACAACAATTGATTTTTCCAAAAATTGACAAAAACCATCCTTAAAAAATATAAAATCTTCCAAATCTTAACCATTAATACTTGTTCCTTTACTGATTTCGTAATATGCATTAGTAAAAAACTTTAAATCAGTTCATATTAATTTAATGCCTAATTTCAACGAGTCTGGTAATGAGGTCAAATAAGCTAAATGGACAAATATCCATATATTTGTCACAATCGCCTTTCTGTCCATCGGCTTCGGCTTCATAGTACGCGTCGTCTAGACCTTCGTCCTTGGATGCTGATGGACTGGAACGAGAGAAATCATCATCATCGTCATCATCATCATCGTCATCATCATCATCATAATCATCATTAGGTTAGTGTAGGTTAGTTACTGCTGGGCTCGAGTCTCATCTCACAACGTGAGGGGTATTATGCGTAATTCTGCTCTACCACACTGGGTAAGGGCGGATTGGTCGACTTCACAAACTTTTGAGAACTTTATTGGGAGCTCTCAAGTGTGCAGGTTTCCTCCCGTTTTCCTTCATCGAAGCAAGTGGTAATTAGTAGTAATAATATGAATAACATGAAAACACTGCATGCTGGGCTTGAGTTCAGGAAGTCCCGTTTGGGGTTCTACATTCCTGCTCCTCCAAATATAGAGAACAACAGCATGCTATATTAAAATTAATATTTTTCAGATTTATTAATCCTAATTCTGGTTTTTATTTCTGATTTTAGAGTACTTACGTAAATATGATATGCATGATGTGTCCAAGAAGACCGTTGTGGTGTAAAGGAGTTTCAGCAGCTTCACATATATTTCGCAGCATGCATTCCTTGCCGTTCATACCATTCCTAGGATAAGCAAAGATACCGATTTATTTAGCAGTTTGATTTAACAATGGCGTAATATCGCTTAAGATATTTTGCTATAAATTAAGTTACGTAACCATAAAATTTTTAAGCATGAAAAGGGCCCAAAATAACTCGTAGATTAAATGTAACCTTTCACAAAACACATAAAAATGTGTTTTGCATTCAATTTAGAACGTTATCAACACTACAATGCGTTTGATGCAAAGACACGTCAGATGAAAAGTCCGGTTGACGTTGACGTTGAGTTGATGTTGTCAGACTGGGATATCAAACGCATCTATAGTCTACTCTTTGTATAATTACAGTTCAATATTGATCAAAGACTAGGTCTCTAATTATAATTATGCTTATAACTATGCCACTCAAAACACAAAAGATTTACAGCACTTTCCAAGGATCGTGTTAAACTTTTCTAAATTTTCTAGTTAGTTATAGTTGTCCGCTAGCCACGAAACTTATCCTACAAATTCGCGGTCAACTCTAGAAGAACATTCAAAGTTATATCCGAGTTTTGTGACTTATAATCCATTAAACTAACTCTTTAAATCGCGCCTCGAGCACCGTGTAAGCCAATTCTCTTGTTATACTGCGACTGTGTCGGGATGAAATTATCTGAAAAGATAAGAAATTATCTTAAATTTTATATTAGTTACAAGATAGAATTGGGATTTGGAATGGATTGAAATGGATGAATTGGAAATGTTTAAGCAAATAAAATTATGTTTCTTGAGTCGGGAGCAAAAAACAGTTTTTTGATTTTTAAAATGCTTTATTGATAACAGATATAAATTATAGATCTGCCGAAAAAATATAAACACATTACTAGCAAAATGATTTCAGGATTATGTAATGCCAAAGATTAAGTATTGAAAACATTTGAATCGATCAACGATTGACAAAAGCCTTCAGACGGAGCGCAAAGTTCTAACACCTATTAAAATATTCTCATAGTTATCCGATAAACATATTATGCAAAAGTTTCCGCGACGACCCTTCCAAGTGTTCAAAGTTTTCTTTCTCCAGTTTTTCGCAGACACTTTGGAAACTTTTAGGGTGATAGCTATGAATACTTTGACGATATTAAACAACAAACTCTACGGATAATACAGCTGCTTTTTTGAGAACACTTTATTCTTGAAGAGTGAAAAAAAAATAGTTTATCACTTAAGTCATTTGCAAGTAGAAATGAAGGTAGGTTTTTATCTGCCTGTCCAATAGGGCAATAATGTATTTCTAGCGTATGTAAGTGTATTTCTGTTACGTCCGAAAAACTTGACTGACTACAGTTGAGGTGAAAAAAAAGAGGTTTCATTGAATTCTTCTTAAAGTGGGAGTGACATAGCGTCGGTTAAATAACAATACCGCGTAAGTATTTAATGAAGAACGTCATAATACAAATTTAACAACTTATATTAGTTTTTTTTTAATATTCTTCTAGAGATATAAAAAGAATAATTAGTGTCAGACTTCCTTAAAATAAATTAAATTAACAAACACCTATTATTAGTTAGTTTATTACTTTTTATTTTACGAATGTGATTTCTGCTTGCTATCTATGGATTTGACGATGAATTCGATGCATATTGACGACGATGGTTAATAATTTGTTAAAACTTACCGGCAAATTTGGAAAAATAACTTCATCTATTTCAGTGATGTTGGTAACTAATCCGTAGTTTGATTCGAAATTGTATGATACGAAGACGTTTTTATCAGGAATGTCCAAAGGTACAGCGATTGCTACGAATGTCTGGAATAAACAATATTAATAAATAATGTGAATGAGTTCGGCATATTAGAATTATAATTTTGACATCCTTATTGTTATGTAATACGTTTTTGCTAATAGGTACATTAATAAACATAACATTGTTTTATACCAGAATAAACTAAATTTAATACTACTTAAATAACACAAAAATATATTTACAAAAAATATATTAGGTACCTATCTAAATATCCTAAGGTAGGCATTGTACTAAGAACCATAATAATTAATAATAATAATATAGCATATAAATAGTATTTTAATAAATAATAATATAATGTGCATCGGGTACCTACAGTTTACAAATACCTATACTTAATTGTCTGAAATACATTACACAGTATCGTATAAGTTTCAGATTGGATTTATCAGCGAATTAAAGTGTTCCATCTCAGCTCTCCAGACTACGATTTCTTTTTCGGATGTGAGTTATTAACTTCTAATGCGGATTGTAAACTTCATTAACCTCTGAGAAGGGAAAATCTTTTCTTCCTTAAATTCCTTCGAGGAAATAGGTATAGAAAATACTCCGATAGGTTCCCAATTTATATTCTTACAAAGTTAAGTGAAAATTAGTTTTAATCATAACTTTGGTTAAGTTGAGGTGAATTTTGATTCCAATTTTATTTTTACGTATTAGTTACTCCAGTATGACATTTTTTACTAAATGCATCTGTTTTGAACTCTGATTTTGTTTCAGTTTTAAACAGATGTAATAATAAATGTAGGCCCAATATATCCGTTTCAATTATTAATGGCATATCTGCATCCTCTGTGCATACAAAATTCAACATTTAACTGTATGTATTAAAATAACTCTCAGACTCTTACCCCGTATAAACTGGTTGGAGGAAAAATCAAACCTCTCTTCTGTATGTCCTTTTTACTGGACGTCGATTTTAGGATCATGGCACTGAAATACAAACAAGAAACAGATTTTAATTCTTATAACCTCTAGTTCAAGAAATCTCTCGTATGTTAATATTAACACATGTATTAGCTTTAACTGTCATAAATGGTCACTTGCATCGGCGCAAGCTACTGGCCTATAAGGTACTCGTATATACCCTACTAGTTCTTAATCTTTAAATCAACCATAACCATTATTTACTTCACAAGAACGATAACTCTATTATGTAATACATTGGTAGATTCTATAAAAAACTTCGCACAGTACCTAACTTCAGGCATAATAAATTCTCCTTTTAACCTTAACATAATAATATCATGATCACCATGTTTAACTGATATAAAATGCCACGAGGTTTTGAGCACGACAACTGTAATTAAAATCTACGTTAAGCCCGTCAATTGTAATTAAAGCCACTACGCATTTTAATAAGGGCTTAACCAAACAATAACGGCAAGCACATCACTAAATATCAAGTACTTACAGAAGAACTGTCCCTTTCCAGTTCATATTGATTGTTAAACAAAACACATAAAACAAACGAACAATATGTACGTGTGGACAGACGACTTTTTTTGAATGCGGCTAGATTGGTTAACGTGCGAGAGTAGTTGACTGAGGAAAATTAACACCCGTTCGCTAAAATACAGTGCAATGCTTTGCTGCCTAAGATTTTAAGAGTACCGCAAGGTACCGGGTACCGTCTTTCTTATTTCTATAGAGAAATATACCAATTCCAATACATTTAAGTACAACATAACTTCATATTTTAATTTGCACGATTATTGTATTTAATTTCGAAGAGTGCTTTTAATATAAATGTTGGTGAATTATAATAAGCAACGACCCGTACGGCGCATTGGTTACCATACCTGGCTCTGAATTAAATTTTCATACATTTTTTCTTTTTTTGGTCTAAGCGTAAGTCCTTTGCCTATTTGTGTTTTCTACAGTACCTACAACACAGTCAATTCTACTATGGGTAAATGAATGTATAGCGTCATTTAAATAAAAAAACTACAGCAACAACTGAAAAAATAAAAAAAATCTTCCTAAGTATATTGACAGAATAACTAAATTAATTTGAAATTATAGAAATAGGCAAAAAAATATAAGCAGATGAATTAATAAACAACGCACGCTAGTTAGTCGTACGACCTGTAGCTGAAGTCCCGTTGTGACAACGAGTGTACTGTAGTAGCAAGATGCACTAGATTTAGTGTTAATTGTTCTGGAAGTTCAATTTTCATGTACGTGAGGAATTCAGCTGGCCCGTGTCTTTACACCTTTTGTAATTATGGAGCTAGAATAACGAGATACGGAGTGAGATTATACGGCATTTAGCAGCTTATGGAAGTTACTTTGTGTGAAAAGAAGTAAATTGATCAAAACTCATTTATGAAATGTTACATTTTTTAATGACCTATCTACGTGTAGCACTACACTAGGATTCCCTGTGTCGTGAGTGCCATGTACAAGAGAAGATTACTCGTAAGGGCACATACTCAGGCCGAGAAGAAAAATTTAGATTCTTTATTTAAATTTCTTCATTGCGATACGAATCCAGGACTACCATACTCTTATGAGTTAGATATACTTATAACTTAGATACATTATAATGAACAAATCGAAGTTAAGTTCTGTAAGTACCAACTTACACAAAGAGGACGTCATATTTGATTTAGTAGATGACGTCATATTTCATTCCATTTTCATTATATTTGGCCAGTGTCGGCTTCCCGTCTA
Organism: Lerema accius; assembly: GCA_001278395.1. Lineage (NCBI taxonomy): Eukaryota > Metazoa > Arthropoda > Insecta > Lepidoptera > Hesperiidae > Lerema > Lerema accius. The sequence continues at coordinate 265,449 of LGAG01000102.1, forward strand.
CATTACAAATGTAATCGCGGAATTGGCGGCCAAACTTCCGGCTGCAAACGTAGTAGAGGTTTGAGTTCCATATCTACACTGTTCTATGAGTATGAAAGTGGATTTTTGTTTTAACCATTTCACTCTTTCAATTTTAGCTAAGTCAAGCTTGCTATTTTCAGTTTCGTCCAATGTTCAAGAAGGTGTATCATAGGTTTATAGATGAAGCTTTTTACACCTTATACCATTGGGACTACTTTCTAGATGGTTCTTCAAATAGCGGTCACTCATCACTTTTTCTTCTTCGTCGTCTTTCTTCTGCTATGACAATAGCGAACTACTAGCCTTTGTTAGTAGGTTAGACCGGTTATAAAATATTAACAGTCCAGTTGGTAAGTTAGTTCAAACCAAAGTTAGGTACGAGATGCGTTCCTACTTCTGAAAATAGATGGTCATCTATTGTATAAATGTTCTAGATTTCAAGCCCCCAGTCGGAACACAACTCGTTTGACGGCTGACTTAAGTAAGAAGGTGGTGGCGATGGTTGTGAATGTACTCAGTATTACGATTGAAGCAAACAGTCGGGGTATAACCGAGTCAATATTATTACTGCATTTAACCAAAAATAACAGTAAATTATTTGCAGTGCCAGTCAGTTTACCATTCCGTAGTGTTTATTTTGCCAGCGCAATATTACGAACTATTCACTGCAAAGGTCGGTGCTATTGGTTTATTGGAGAGCGTTTTATTGGAAAAACAGCTATTTTTCACGAATAATCAGAGCCTATTTAAAAATCACTAGTGAAGGCCTCTTGCTTTTCTTCGGACGCTAGAATTGCTTTGACGATAGAATTATTGTACACTAAACATTTGTTTCTGTTTTTTTGTTATGTAAATTGCTGAATTTTTTAATGGTAAATTTCTGTTTTTGATCTGGTCGTGTATATTTGTGTTCTATTTTATCCATGGCACTCACAACATAGGAATCCAAATGCTGGGCTGTCAATTTGTAACATTATTTATTCTCACATAATTCACCATTTCCCATGTAACCCAGAATGGAGCTCAAATTATTTCATTTGTAACAAACATAACCCACAACCGTTCATAATAAACGGGGTTCTATTTAAAATTACTTAACCCTTTTCAACCGAACAGTTATTTATGAACCCCAAACAAGTATCGCTAAACGGTTGTTAATAGTCGCAATCAGCTGTTTACTCTTCATCGTTGTTCTAGTCTGGGGCAGTGTAAATTGCCTGCCCATGCGGAGCTTCTGTTTGCTAGCTGCCGTTCATGGAAATAATTACTTACATTTAGAGCTTTAACCATATAGGTTTTTAACTAAGCTCTAATTAATATAAGCGACAAGGACGTAATAGATGAAACACTTAAGATTTTACTTATACACTTTTGTGAGGCGTATGGTTGTAGCTTATCTGATATTAAACGTACGATTTTCATGACGAGGTGTCTTTTTATTTGAGGTTTGGAGCATCAGCTTGCTCCTCCAGAGTAGATTTTGACTTTAAAAAACACAGAAGTTCTGATACCATCCACAGTATGGCTTAACGAATGCCGTTATAATAACATTATCAGCTCCAATTGATTGTTACCCTTAACCCTTATTGATATTTTAACTTCATTTTACACCACTTTATTTAACTCTTCCAAGTTCGACTAATTATAATCCAATACACTTGATTCTACCTTACTTTTCTGTTTACTACCTCATTCAACTTTCCTTCTCTTGCCTTTACCACTTCTACCCTATTTCTACTATTCTAATTTGCCTTACTTTCCTTTCCTTTACTTCTTCTTTTTTTATGTTGTTACACTATTTTGCCCAATCTTTCCTTATCTAATCCATTTTACTATAAATCTCTTGCTGATTATTTTGCGTACCTGCAAAGTTGAGAGGTGATACAATATGGCAATTATTTGCACACTATAAAATCGCTGCGTTCCCGTTCCGCGTAATATCATCCCAATGGGCGCTCCATTGATGCGACGCGCGATGTTTCGTGCCGATTGAAATAGCTGCAACCTACTCGAATATATAGTGATTTAGGACCGCGGATGTTTTAACAGGTGAAAATAGTGTAGAAATAGAAAAATTTACTCTCAGTTTATGGTGAATACTGACAGTAACTTTAAGTAATCTTTTTTGTATTAACAAAATGTATCAATAAGTGAAGTTTAAATGCCGGTACCGTTTTGAGAATAGTTCAAGTAGGCACAAGTTTAAATTTTGACCCACCATCAGGCGTAAGGAATTTCCCATTTAATAGTGGGCTCGTTATTTCCATAACAAATGCATAAACAACACGAAACGTGAAAAAACTATACATTAAACTTGTTAAAGCGGTCACACTCTAGTTTCACGCAGTAACCTCCCAGCTCAGCTATATTGCAGCGTTGCGACGATTCTCCCATTGAAATTGTTTATTACAATTTGAGCACGCCCCAGTCATATTTTTAGTGGTTCCTGACCGCGAATTTTAATGGCGGCTATTGTCGAAATAGCGTTGCTATAGAAGTATATTACAACATGGAATGGCAATGTTTATGAAGTTTGAGGGTAAATATTTTTACTAGTGACTTAGAGGTTTTTTCAGACATTAGACATCTAATTGGTATGGTAAGAATTAGTAAGGAGTTGCAGCATATATTCTTTATATACCTACTTTAGTAAACAGAATCCGAAGTCAGAAAAACTTGATGAAATCATGCAGTCAAGAATGTACAAAACTCTATGCATCAACAGATGCACTCCTTATGAAAATATTTTTAGCCGACTGAGAGAAGGAAGATTATGTTTTTTGAGCTTATGAGTATGTATGTCGATTTCTTTGGCACGTTGTTATGGCGACAGTCAACTCCACAACTTGTAACAGTTGGTTTTTTTGTTTTCCATAAATTACTAGTATTTAAAAAAAATATTTTTGTAGATTAGGTTAAAAAACCAAAAGTTTGTTATGTTAAAAGTTATATTCGATTTTTTACATAAACAGATATATAATGAAGAAAATTATCTGGACAAATATTCTTGTAGTGATCACAGGTGTTTTCCAGTCCCCAGTATTCTGCTTCATAGTAACAATCTTCTAGATTATCTTCTTCCATTGACATTGATGGTCTTAAAATAGAGGATAACAATGATTTATTAAAAATAGCTTATATGTAATGGTAAGTTGCTTGATACAACTTACACCTAGTTTTATACCAGAAGGAAATTTTGAAATAAGGGCTGTTGTTCTGAATATAGGAAAACTATATTTTTATAAATACACCGACACCACAGAGCTATTAAAGTCATAGACAGGCTTACTCTTTGTATGCTAACTTACGTGAGAATGAGATGAAGTATGTCGCCCAGGACGCCATTATGCAAGAAATGTGATGTGCCGCTCTCGCAAATGGCCCGTAGCAAACAGGGGCGCCCATGATAGCCATGTCTGCAAGCCAAAATAACCCCACTAAAATAAACCACATAAAATTCAAAGTCCTGTGAAAACATTCGGTGCTAAGAGATTCATTTTTAATATTGCGCACCAAAAATTGCAGATAGCTATTTTTTAGGAAAACTCAAGTGCTACGAAAATAGAATATATTAATGGTGACGAGATAATTGTTTTATTTAATAAAGTAAAAGGGAATGAATTTGTAAAGCTGAGGCTGTATAGAAAAAAAACACATTTGAAGTTGAAAATGTTAGTAGTTGCTTAGATGACATTTATGATGTTGTTAATTCCTTGTTCAAATCCTACGAGGTAGTTTTAAAATAAGATATTGATACACAAATCGAAAAGATAATCGTTTAGGTATTAGTAAGAAATTAATAACGATAAAATATCACACATATGAGAAACAGAACGATACCCAATATAGATCCCAGGCGAACACCTATTGCAGTAAATGATTCTGATGACTAAAATCATGATGTAAATGGACCAGTTTTGGTCGCATTGTCGGATAGCTACGAATAATGGGAGTTTCTATTTCCTTTGGCGATAGCACAACTTGATATCTTTGATGTTCGGTTCTGGTATTTGTGAGCCACAACGATGGTCACCAATTATTATTAGACTCAGGTGCTTTGTCAATATGCTTATTAAAATCACTACCTAATTTACATTTTCCATTAAAATTGTGCTTCACAAAGTTGTGTACCATATTTTTAATAGTATCTAATTAAACTCACTTTTCCAACATAGATTCAATTATGGTATAAAAATATCTTCTCGTCAAAAAGTTGTTTGATGCACTGCTACGTTTTTTTCCAATATTAGGCACCTAAAAGTTGAAGTTGTATAAAATAATTTAAAGATATTATAAGTAAAAGGATTATTAATAGGTTGAAGTCAAAATAAAATAATTATATGACCTCAATGTCTCCCAGCAGAGGTTCTAGATAGGTTGAATTATCGACTGCGTAGTAGTTGGCTTCAAAGAACCAAGCCATGCTCACAGTTTCTTGAGGAGGTTCTAGAGGTACTGATATTGTTGCAAATACCTGAAACAAATACTCATCCTTAATAACAGGGCCCCGATTATGCTAATTGCAAATGGTTTTAAGAAATCTCAGTTTGTGCATTGGCAGAATAATTTAATATATTTGATGACCTCTTTAGAAATATCCTTGTAAGAGAACTTAATAATTACCGTCCACTTTGCTAAGGTGTAACTTCAAATTTTGTCTCTTGAATGGACAACTTCTTTATATTTAAATATATATTGTCATATATATCGACACGGTGTATCAAAGATAATATAAGGGTTTTTACAGAATACACAATTTTTCGTCAATATTATTTTAATAGTCAGACATTTCAGTTAATTTAGCAGAATTGAGGCCCTAGTAAGTAAGCTACACATCATGAAGAAAGTAAAGGATATCTTAAATTCGTCTTCTCTCTGACTTACCATTGGCAGAAGAAAGGAGATAGCTATTCAGGTGCATAACCTTGGATAACTTGCTTATACCTACTTCTTTGTATATGCTTGTTTGAAAAATTTTCTTTGGGCATAGTTAAAAAGAATCGACTGGAAAAACAAAACGATGTACTTACACCCCATTGCGTGCCCTTCGTAAAGAGTAGATAACGCCTCTGTCTTTTATTAGCGTTCGCGTGTATATTCAATGTTGCGTGAAATAATATTGCTCTGAAAAAAATGTAAGCAGTTGATGGCTTCCTTGTCTGTACGAGTATACCTATTTATAATCTAATAATCATAAGACGCCAACAGACACAATTTTTAATAGCAGGCAACACACCTGATGATAAATTATGGTAAGCATCCAAAGGCAATACCGAGACGTTGCTTGTTAAAAGACATGGAAGATATAGGTTTCTAAGCTTATAGTAGAAACGAGTCTCATAATGACTGATACTAAGCAACCAAGGCAGATGAAAATTGCATAATAATCACTTTGAATCTAATTCGAATTGTTAATGAGAACTCTTCAAGTAACCTGCATACGCCATCTAAGTATCAAAGGAAATAATACAACAAAGTAAAGATGGCGGGAAAATAGACATATGTCAAAAATGGTACTTACATTAAAATATAATACGTAATCCACATGATAATAAAGGCAATTTTACTTTGTAAAATAATAATGTAAAATGTAAAGCGACTGGTCTACCTGGAATTAGTGGCGTGTATGTTTCTTTAACAAAATTATCGCTTCAGAAGACTTGTCTTACAAATCCACTTAAAATGGCGTTGATCCCGTTGGTTTGGTAATGTAAAATAGACTCTGTAGCGTTGAATTAGAGTTCATATACCCTTTCAACCGAACGAATTGAGATCCTGTGTGGTGCGGAGAGTGTGAAGACGGTGTAGATTATGCTTAACGCTTGACGTTGCTTTATTTGGCTAACAAATTTGTTAAGCCGTCCTTCTAATACCCGTACGGATATACGAAATTGTGTTTTCTTAACGTGACCTGGACAAAATTGAGGTAATTGATTTAGTATTCACATTATTCTTAACTGCGAGGTTTTGTGCAGAGCAAGAAAAGATTTCTTTTATATGTTTAGGTATACTTTTGTACCAAATAAATAATTATAATTAGTGAAAAATGTATACGCTAAATGGTATGCAAACACCGAAACACAAATACGTTTTTTTTACAGTGACATCACACAAGTTTTTTGATTGATTAATTATTAACCTTAAACTATGTTGTTTGATGGTAAGTTGCAACCACACGTGGATAATAATAAATACTATAAGTAAAGGGACTACAAGTAGCATAGATACGATATCAAAATCACCAAGATCTACAAAAAAGGTAACAATGGCCGCAAATGAAGTAAATGATAAAACGGTCCAAATCTAAAAATATTATTTTACTATTCTAAAAATATAAAATTTCAAACTTTGCCATTTGTAAATCGCCAGGAGAGTTAAACTTCAAATAAAAAAATATTCACAAAGCTACCACAGCTTCAAAAAAGAGACGAAAAGCAAAAGCAAATGGTGCCAGCGCATATTAAATGTGAGCTCGCTGAAAACAGAAAAGATATTTACATAATATATGTAAAAACGCGGAAAAAATATATCACGGAAGTCGGAAGTGGGTACGGATAGTTTGGAAAAGTAAACTCACAAGGAGAGGACGTGTAAGAGACGTCAAAAGAAATCGCGTTCTCCAGAGTAACGAAATTTTAGCGCAAATAGCCGACGAGTTTGAAGCGAAAGGTTCTGGTAGCAATTTATTGAACTGTAGGGTCAAATGAGATTTAGTGGTTTTATTCACATAAGTTGTAGCATTCATATATAAAGTACAAAAAGTTTAAGCGAACGAAGAAGAGAAGCGTATTAAAAGTTGAACACTAAGGATAACAAAGTTTCAGAAATAATTGAATGGTCAGTGACTGGTTATTCATTTAAATTTTTTCTTTAAACTTCATTTTTAAACTAACTTAACGATATCTAAATTGGAGGTTACCACATCTTTAGCATCAGATGTATCTATTACATAATAGGTATACGTTTTTTGGTACTTACACGAGATTAAAATATTAAAGCAAAAAATAAAGCACAAAAAATTATACTTAATTTTTCTGACGGTGGTTGCTAAAAAATAACCACCTCATAATGTACAACGTACATTTACAGTAAAAGAAGGAAAACATCCCTTACAAGTACACATCAGTTTGAGAAAATAAATTTCCGGAAAGGACGACATGTCGTAGATGTCAAAAGAAATGGTATTCACGAATGTAATGAAATTTTAGCGCAAATGCTCCGGTAGTTTTAAAGAAAAATACGCGACTCGGAAGCAATTTATTCAAACGAAGGGTTTAAATGGGATTTCGCGGTTGCATTGCAATACGTTGTTTATGATTTCACTCTAAAATCTAATTTCCTATTTAGTATCAAAATTGTATGTCCTAACCGTTAAAATAATAAACCTAAAGTTAGGAGCGAAAACTGTTTGATGTTAAATGGGTATATTATTTTTGTGATACGAGAATTTAATTATGGACCTAATTTTATACTACGTAGTTTTTAATATAATCGTTTTGTTTTTGTTATTTATCAATGGCCTTTTATATAATAAATAATTTAATACGTATGAAACAGTCTTTGGAACAAGAACTTTTTGGCAGGTCTATAGGGTAGTAAAACACTGTCAAAGATTCGTTTCATCTGCCTCTTTTATTATTAACGTTTTAAGCAAACTTACACAATAAAAAAAATGCTTTAAGTTTTCATGGAATCCATTCTACTTTTTCCATTATAAAATGTTCTTTACTAATATTTCTATCTTTGTTTTCAATTCTTCACCAATTATTGTGAATCTGAGTTTATCGAGGATTCTCAGAATCAGTACCTAAACATCAGTAACAAGTACATCGCCTCCCATCATACCATCGCAGCAACATTTCATTTTACCGACATTCTCATTTTCGTGTCGGAGCAACGGTTGACCTAGCAATGCTTGTTTGGTGCATTTGACTGTACACAGTTAATTTGCTGCTTTGAAATTCTTGCTCACAAACTCAATTGTTTGAAAGCTACGTGTTCAGTTGCAGAATTACAAAATTTGAACATAAAATCTTTCTGTGACCATGATAGCATTGAAGAACTCTGAGAAAACTTTGGAAAATTAGTTGTAATTTATGTAGTCGAAGTTACTCTTAGAATAGTTGAAATGTGTTTTGACGTGTTTTGTTTGCAGTTACAGTGTAAAATAATAGCATAAGAAATTTTATTCTTATTTAACAACACATTTTGTAATGTTTCTTTGGAATGATGGTTAAAATTTAGAATGGATATCGCACAAACTGTTGTAAAATAACCAGCCTTATATAATGACAGCAATAATTCTATCCACCTTAATGAAGCCATACCTATTCAGCGCCTTAAAGTCATCAAACGATGTAAAGACCTAGAATCTTCTCGAATGCAACGGTCCAACGGTACTCCGAGACAGTCAAAGACGATCTCATTACAGCTCACAACAGACTTCAGCTAGTTGACAAATCACGTAGGACCGAGTCGTTCGGAACATCCCAAATCGGAGGGAAAACATAACGGTTCATTAACCTAGTAGCTGTGCAAACATCCGACATTTTATCGTGCGCAGTATTCACACATCGGCGGTTCGCGTTACAGGAGTACGCTTACGGCAATGTTGCTGACGTTGATTTTGCTGAATTTACTTGCGACATTTGGAAATGCACACAGGCGGAGGCGATACCTGATTTACCCCGACGGAGGGCCGGCGCGTACACAGGTAACATTCTAAATAATACATGTATTATTTTTGATATTTAGAGAGACCTTAAACTCCCCACAGAGATAACATTGGGTATTGTAGTTTAAGTTAGTAAAATAAAGATAAATTTGAATCCAGTCAATGACAATGAAATCAAGGGACACGTCAGTCTTTAAGTGAAGGAAAATAGGAACTTACTATGATATGCTTTTGTAGTAAAAGTAGTAGAGTAATAGGACCACATATAAGTATGTCAAGATCTTTATCCATTGAAGATAATAATATAATAATCATATTTTTTTTCATGTTAAAGCACCTTGCAAAATGGGAGTAGTTTAAAAAAATACTCAAAGTTGGCAAGATCTTTTGAAGTAAATAATATATTGGTAAAATGCATATTTAGGCAACATACGAGTAGCAGGCGTGTCGCAACGCAAACGCAAGTATTACGCATACCTTTATCTTTCCAAAACTTTAAAACTGTCCTCTGTTTAATTCAGATTTAAGGGTGTAATTATACCTAAGAAAAGGTGAAGTATTAATACTGTTACAAAGAAAAAAGTATTTAAAAATCAATAATTTTAATGAAAAAAATTGGTTTCATTATAATGTAAAAAGATCACATAATACAAACCTTATGAACTTTTAATATCCAGCCAGTATTTCTTCTTTCCAATTTTTCTTTACATTCCGATGAATTCATGCAAATGTACTCAGCGTTGATTTTACTTAAGTAAATGATGTTTTCTTTGCTCAACGGATCCGGCTTAACGAAGCCCTGGTTCTTTTTTGTTCGTGAATTTAAATGCAATTAGTTTGCGCGCTTTAGAAAGCCTCGTTTGAACTAATTTTTATTTGGTTGATGTGTTTCGTATCTCCGACGGTCCTCAATAGTGGCTTTGAGTCCCAACATTGATTAGCTAAAATGTTTTGGATTTCTCTCTCATCGTCTGTTTGGGATAAGAATTGGGTCGAGTTTAAAATTATCAGACGAAATTCAAAGTCTCTCGAGAAATGTTTTGTAAAAGAAAGATATTGATATAATTATCTCATTTTCTCTATTTATCTCGAACTGTTATTCTCTTTGGGGAAATAGCATTTATTTAAGTTGCTTCTGTTGTTTTTATTTTATTGTCTTTTAATATTTTTGTTTCTTTTATTTGTATACTAGGTATGTATATACGATTAAGTGTGTATGTTGTTCATAGACCACATCACTGATAGTATGGGCATATTGAAGTAAAGTTTTTTAAACACACTATTCTTACCGATTATAGTTTAAAATTTCGCACATGGAATTCAAAGTATTTCATTCATCATTCATTCCAAAAATTGCGACAGTTTCATCGCAATGAACAGTGAAATTACATCTCAAAATAACAATGTAATTTTGAATTTCGAAATGATATTTAATGAATAGACAGTTAATGATTGGAATGTCGTTAAGTGTAAGCTTTGAAACTGAACAGCCCCGGCTTAATAATGTCGGTATTGCATAGAAAACGAAGAGTTTAGGGTAGTTAAAAATATTGTATCGATATTTTAATAAAATAATATTTGAGATTTCATATTATACCTTATGCATTACAGAACATTCAATGATCTCAGTATGTGCATAAACAAAATGTATGAATGTAAAAATTTGTTTTAGTATACCTAATTGGACGTCAAAATGTTAACAAAATATAAACGTTTCCTTTATAACGTAATAAAATTGAAATAACAAGCAAAATTATGCACTTATAAATAATAATCGATATCTAAATCCATGACGATTTTTTATACATCACCAATATACTGATAGTGGTAAACATTCCAAAACCAAATTTTGTCTATGACATAAAAACTTGAATGCCGAGAATCGCATTTCTCTTATTCATTTGAACTTTACAGAGTACAATATCAGTATGAATGGCGAGTTTATGCTCATTACATTTTCTGCTACCTAACCAAAGATCAAACAAATATACACGATGTTATACGTTATGAAGTGGTAGTCGATACTTATCAATATTTAACATTTACCGATATCGATATGAGGCACATGCCTATGCACTCGTAATATTATTATCATAATCCCGAAAATTCCTTCAACTGAAACAATACAATAATTTATATAAGAATAAAAGTTCTAAGTACGCTCCGCGCTGGAGGCTGATATTACTTTCTTCCCATTATTGTTTGAGGTTGTTTTCATATTTTTTAATTAAATTTTCGTTTACGATTTTAGTCTTGTTGTTGTGAAAGTTTAGTGGCGGTAGATTTATAGGCTATTTACACAAATTACTTTTGGACTTTCCTTGATAAGATGGACGCAATTGAATAATTGTATGTACGGTATTTGGTGGAAATTTCACCGAATTTAATTACGTTAGGTCGTATATCAATCAGCATCATTGTTTGGTCGGTGGTTATAATTTAAGCAACAACGAGTAATAAATAAGCATTCAAAGTTTTTAAGCGTATTAATTATTGTCAATTAATGTATTTGCAATCACAATTTAGGATTGTTGGTAATTTTAGAGTTTGGGGTTTCACCATTGTGGGGTAAAACGACTAAATTACGGTATTAACACAATGTTCACCAGTAAATTTTTTGTATTTGCGGTTTCACCATTTTTTGGATAATGGCTAAATTAGGGTTTTATGTTTACCAATAGTCTTTCGATGCCTGATGGTTGAACAACTTTTAGAGTATTCTTTCAATAAAGCCATCTTTTATAGTTTAGATTCGAGGACTATTTTTACAAAACTTTTTATTTTCGTATTATGGTAATTTTCGTTAACACAATCGTATAGATTTACACTTTATAATCAGAAATGTCTTTTCGAAGTCTGGCATTCAAATAGGTTTTGCATTATGCATTATGTACGCGAAAATGAAGCGAGTGCCATCCAATCTTGCGTCCAATTAGGTAGCTACTCATATTATATGTAGAGACCATAACGCTTTATTATCATTAACTAGATGACGAGCAATAATGTGATTATTTATGTACCCATCGTTTTAGATGGTTAGATTTTGGGTTATAAAAGGCTTCCATAGAGGTTCAAATAAACCTATTTCCTGGCTGATCTACGAAAATAATGATAGCATAAATATCCTAAAAATATAGGGTCGCTCGATTCTGGGATAATCCTGATAATATCCGGGATTCAATTGTGGCTATATCTAAACCTATTTAAATAACATGGTTAAGCCACAATTTTAATAATGACGCGAACATTAGTGGAACATTAACTTGTTTCACACGTTGTAAAGCCAATTTGCTAATTAATTAGTAACTGGTTGCTCTCTAACGATGTCACAAGTTTGCAAGGTAATAGTTTGGATAACTGAGGCTAATCTCAATTACCTTAGATCCATTGACTGTAGAATAATCATCTTAATCAATGAATATTAAAGAACTTGTAAGAGAATGTGAAAGGATGCATCTAATAGCAAAGTCCAGAAAATTTTTGTGTTCTCGTGAGATGACATTAGATTTATCTTTATTTTATTTTACGGTACCATATTCACTAAAACAGTTTTTAGTCGTGGCATTTTTTGTTTTTCTAATAATTGTTATTACTTTTTTCAGTTTATTATCGGCCTTGGTGTACCAGTCGATTTGAAAGAGGCATCTGTTACAGTAGGCACTGTAATAAAATTTCAGTATGATTTACCAACAAATAGTTCCGAATACACGAGCAGAATATTTGGTTTCGCCGATACCATTTCAAGAGACATAGATGGAGAAGCTCCTGATAAAAAAGAAGATAATGCAGTAGACGAAGAAGTAAATTTTTCTAAAGATATTACTGATGCAGACAATACTACATTGATCAATTCGATCACAGATGACAATGAGACTTTATTTGATATAACGTTTGATGATAATAATAGGAAAAAGCGGTCTCTTTTATACTCTGAAGGTGGAATGATACCTGATAATGATATATCAAAAGTTACTACGGAATTGCCATTGCAAGAAGCAATCAGACGGCAGGAAATACTTGACAGAATGGATATGGAAGAAGAGCAGAATACGCAAAGAATGAACAGATGGGATTTCTACAAAATCTTTGAGCATATGCTTGAAAGGTAAAACATTTTCTTTATAAAAAAATTAATTAGCATGGACTAGACTAGACTTCCACATTTCCACAACATAAAACTTTGTGTTGAATATAAAATATAAATTATAAAAAAATTATACAATTATCGATATCGGTTTACGCAATTCTTAAACGATCATATCTTTTGTTATAAATCTTCTCTTGGCAGTATTTCCTATGCAAAAACATTCAGGAGATGTAGCTAGACTATAAAAAAATTAACCAGTCCTGAAATAAAAATATTAACAAAACCACAGCGTAACTACGAAAAGATTAATTATAAGCCACTACAAAATTTAGCAGGTATTGAAGCAACTGCTTTTAGCAACAGAATACTGAAATTTACGTCAAAAAATTCACAGGTACGGTTATACCGGTCGCCCATGCCTTTTGAGAACTATCTGCGAGGCAGCGGAGGTTCCTTTTACACACGAGAACGGATTGTTGGGTGAAATTGGCCATATATTATTCACGTAAGTATCCCGCTGTTTGAACCACGTATAAGGTTAATAAAAATGTTCAGTAAACAACCTACCTTGTTTAAGATTGGGAAACGATCGGTGTACAGTCTATAGAAATATTTTTTAGCGTATATCCACAGAACTTTGTAATCTTATAAGATTAATTTTTGTTGCTGATCTGAATATAATGTTACGTGTTATGAGTACAATAAAAAAATTCTTAGTATTGGTAGCAAAATAAAAGTTGTGTGGTTTTATATCACTGATAGAGAATCGAAAAGCGATCGGTGTATAGTCTATAGAAATATTTTTACCGTATATCCACAGAACTTTGTAATCTTATAAGATTAATTTTTGTTGCTGATCTGAATATAATGTTATATTATGAGTACAATAAAAAAAATTCTTAGTATTGGTAGCAAAATAAAAGTTGTGTGGTTTTATATCACTGATAGAGATTTTCGTTATCGATTTTAAATAAACTGTTTAAACAATTATAGAATCTACACTCTACAATAGCAAGCAAAAATTAACAGTAATAGAAAAAAAACCAGTAATTTAATTTATTCAAATATTTTTTTTTTATAAAATGCCTGCTATGTAACCTCACATAAAGGTGGTCCTAAGTAAAATGATTAAACTCACATTTGTACAAATCAAAGGCTTAAAAATAATTGCTTAGCAATTTAGCAAGCACTACGTAACTTTATTGATGTAGATATGTTTATTTTCAGGCCATCATCAACGAAAGATGTTATATCTCATCATACAGACAATGAATACCACGCAGCTGAGAGACTGGGGAGAGAAACCAATGCTGATTGTGAGACTATGTTCCCTGACTGCGAGTCTTCAATTCTTGACACATTCACACACATAGGCATTGACACGTTGACTAAATTTGGACTATTTTAATTCCTAATAAAGCGTAAAAACGAATTTGTGTTTTATTTCAGTAGCAACTGTGTTCGCTTTGGTGAAACTTTGCTATACATTTATTTCAGGCGTTATAAAAATTTGATTTTGTCTAAGAAAATTTGTTTTTGAAAAGAAGTTTTATTTTATACACGATTGGGCCAGAAGGAGGGTTATATTTTTTGAACGTATTATGTCCATTTGTTTGGCGTAAAGCATGCCAAGTCCAAACGGATTCACTGATTTTAACGTGTGCCATGTCGTTAGGTTCGTCTTGATTGTGCGAGAGATATAGACTAAACATTTTACTTACCACGACTAAGGGAATCCTTGAAATTTTTAGTACTCATATTTTTTTTATTAATAACAACTCATTAAAGCCATGAATTCCACCACGTTCTCAGAATAAGAAATCTTAAATTGCTTAGTAAATACTTTCAGAATAAATTACCTTATAAATAAACGCTTCAAAACGTTTATAGAAGCCTTAAGAGGGAAGACTAAGTAATTAACATCCTTGTTACTGCAGTTTTGGTCAAAGGAGAATCCTTAACGGAATTTTTAAGTTAGCCACCGAAGTTAGTATTAATTCCGTCCTTAGAATATTGTATAAGGGGAACTTAGCAACACTTTTGAAATTAAGTTGTGTAGTTATTTAAGTTCTGGTCTTTCAAGTAGTTTTTCCTCTTTTTGTCTCTTTACAACGCATCGGCAATATTTTTCTTTTTACTTTTCATATAGTTTTACGGAAAAAGTACGAGATTTCATAGTGCGAGATTAAGAATAAAAAGGCATGTATAAGTTTGAAATGTATACTTATTTATATGAAGAAGTAGTAAAATAGATGTGTTTTCGTACATATTACATAATATAAATACATTTAGTTTACAAACATAAAAGGACACACGAAATAGAATGCGCTGCAACGTATACATGGATATATTTATTTTAACGACCCTTACATAGACATAATGACTTATGGTCAAAAAGCCACAAACCTTATCCTCCAATATTTATAAAAAAAGACTTCCTAAAAACGAAATAAGTAGCGCAAAAAGTAATTGTAATTTGTAAACTTGTCCAGTTTTATTTTTAAGGTAAATCTCGAGTCTTAGTAAATATATCTAGCAGGGGTATAGTACATGTGTTATACAGAGAATAGCAATCTTGTTTGTTACGTCCCGCCGCGTGCGCTTCAATGTACGGTGTGGACTCTGGTGAAGATTCTTGATCTGTTGCGTCGTTTTCAGGACTGGAACATAAGACAGGACTTAAAAAGATGCTCATAGTGCTTCTTGCTTTAAAGTTTATCTGGGAAGGACAGAAAAACAAAAAACTCAACTGCTACAAATTAGTAGGGTATTAGGAAGGCATTTTCAAAAATCTGTAGCCTTCATCACTCTTACGATCGGGACAATGACACCCCATATATTAAATCCGTCAAGCGGTGTAGCCTATGACGCAGTCGGGGACAAAATTAAGGATAGTAATGATCTGCTTACTTTAATACAAAACTAGCTAGTTCATGAAGAAGATCATCCTCCATTTTAGTGTGCAGAGGATCACTTCCTAGTTGGCATAGCGTTCTTAATACACAAGACGATCCATTGTGGCCGTACCTGAAATAATACAATAAAGACATTGTTAATAGGATACATACGAGTACTAATTGCCAGTATTGTAATTGGTATGGTTGAAACTCTTGACATCCGTAATTAGGTACTGTTTACCCAATATACAATAACGTCCAACTCAATATGTCCCACTATACAGAGCATAGGAAAGTCTCTCTTCACAACTAAGACCTACCTATGCCTAGAACACTAGGTATTCACCCAAACGTGGCAGATGGTGGAGCAATGGCTCCAGTGGGAATAGATATACTCGTAGAAATTGTAATTATGAATAACAATTAATATGAAAAAAGTCAAGAGTTAAAAATGACACAAATCTGAGTCACGAATTGAATTTACTTTCCCAAATGAATTAATCCAACCAACACAGTCTCATTATAATAACTGAAAGCTGTTTCGTTACATACTTTTTGCAATTTCCAATTAACTCTGAAAACAATGTGACAATAAAAATCAATACGCCTACAATCGAAAGCGTAGTTAATGTTGAATCGTGTTCGTATGCCTTTTACATTACCCGATTGGGTAAACAGTAATAAATTACAATAAATGACACCCGGAGAGTCGGAATTGACAAAACCAATTTATGTGAAAATTGCTTCCTGCAGATCCTATCCAATTGTAAAATAAATCAAGATTTTAACACTTGTACAACTAAAGCAGAGAAACGATTAGCGAACTTCAAGACACTTTAATTTTATTTAAATCAAGAAAGTATTTTTTTTTATCATTTATAATGTAACTTACAAGTATGATGTAACTTTTTTGGTCACTGTTAGTTCCAGAGACAAAATAATTTCAATTTTGAATTTGGATTGTGATAATGATGAGGACTTATTATCCTCCGAAACCAGAAAGTTTCCAATAGGTTTTATGATTGATGCTTTAAATATAAATCTGTTGGGAAATATTGATTGCGATTGTGGGCTCACAGCGCGTGTTGGAGAAGATAAGGCATGGTAATAAAATATTGAACGCGATGAATAAGGGACCGGCGGTCACGGTGAACTTTGATTTATTTTTTCGTGATAAGTATTCTAAATTTATGGTTCATTTTGGAGTTTTATTGAATATTTGACAATGTTTTATTTTGCTCAAATATCATCCGTCTGCCATCGCCATTGCTGTTGTGATTAAAAAGTAGGTATGAAACTAACTAACATACTCTTACTTCATGAAAGAAATTTCTCGTTATATGTATTTTTGTACCTCTAGAGTAGACTATTGTACGAATGGTACACTACAGTACAAGTGGTATTACTTGGTATTTTCTCATTTCTAAAATTTTCTATGGATAAAAGTGGGTCTATTACACTGACATAAATCTAGGAAATATTTGTTTATGCACAAACAGTTTCCAATAAAAAACCTTAAATTGTAAGCGGTACTTACATACCCGTTCAAAACATCTTCAACATATTTATAGAAATGATATATTCTTGCATCACTTTCATAATCACCATCCGATTTTTCATCTGGAACATCATAGACTTCTCGTTTTTTTCTCGCATCAGTTATGTATGCAGTGTTTGCTTCCAAAATGTCAAGGGGAATCTGGGATCTATTCCAGGGGAGTTGGAAGTTGGCTTGAAATGCCCAATTCACGTTGACTGTTGTGACTGGAGTTGGTGTTCCTACTCCCACATTGAACTGTAAAATTATGAGATATTTCTTTAGTAAAAATAGCGTTTACAGTCCGTAGACCATTCATAGACCTCACTAATGAAGCCTTCTCTTGAGCGTGTTCGAGCTTCAAAGAAACCCATTTTCAGTAATAAGCTACTAATGGCTTGAAGTTAAATGCTAACTTAATGTCTAGTTTATGAGTATTCATTGCACTGTTCTATCTTTCATTGAGACAACCTCCTCTTTTTGTAGTCCTTGAATTTATGACGATTGGAGTCTTCTATTGGAGTCGAATTACTATTAATATCGACTTCCTGATTATTATTTATGGGTATAAAATCTTTGAAGTTACCAGTGACTTTGTCAAATGTTCAACATTCCAGATTTATTGATATTTTTACCTCAGAACAATAGCTTCGTGACTATTTTATTTCGAAATAGTGAAGTTAAAATACCTGTTGAATTGTTTTAACCAATCAAAACAATAAACTACAATTAATTTAGATTGATTGGATATCAATAACAATTTGTTTGTTTTTAACGAAATAGATCCTATGTATGGATAGATATGATTGGATACCTGTTGAGCTCGTTCAACTGATCAAAAACTATACTAAACTGTTCACTTTGATTGATTGAACAGGCCGAATTGATTAAATTTTGAACGGAATAGATTGTCTGTCAGGCGCTATCAGAAGAGATTTATTAATCGCTTTCAGAATAGGCCTACAAAGTTGCGAGTACCCTACCTTCATTTATTTTTCATTGACTCCTCTCAGACATTAAGTGTATTTTTCATTATCCGCCCCTTTTCATTTTGATATCCCTAGTCTTAAATAATAAAAGGTTTTCGGTTCGTTTAATGTAATATTATCTAACTATTACGATTAATGTTTTTGGCGTGAACTAGGGGCATGGCCTCGCTTTGCTTCGGTATATCTATGCTTAAAAATACAGACCTGAAACCTGATAGGTAAAACTGAGAGGATGTTGTTTAATAGTTTTAAACTCGGTTCGATCAAATCACCCTTAGACTTCAGTTTGGAGATAAATACATTTTAGAATGTTGGTAATTTTTTTTGTTAAGAGTTATTACAGCACATAACACAGCTAGGAGAAGGTATTACAATAAATTTAAACTTACCTGAAATAATGTTGAATTTGGAAATAGTAATTGCCTTCGGTTCCTATGTAATGCATCATGGCTAGCTTCTGGGTTACAGCAACACAAATCCAGGAGATTCACTATAATAATATTTACGGCGAAAACTTTTTTATTCAGATACATGTTTGTGTATGAACGAGTTTCTTACAAGTGAGGCACAGTTTACAATTAGAAATGGTGTCGGCTTTGTCAGTCAATATTTACTTTGAAATACTATGTTTGGGTTATAATACCGTTGTAACTATGAAGTGAAGTAGCTAGCTTCATAGCTATAGCTAATAAAGCACCTTTATTACCTGGCTGTGTAAGAAGGATAATGTTTTCTAAGATGATGTCCTTTGACACGCTCTAGAGCCTAAACTGTTTGACAGCTGAATTAGTAAAACTAGAAACATGAAAAATTGTACAGGGTAGGTATCTTGTGTAAAAAAATATTAAGAAAGGATATTTAAATATATTTTTAGTGGTAGGTATTGTATATATTTGGTAAAAAATCATGAAGATCTTTTGCTAAAAACAAAACCAGACAAAAAATTATTCAAATTTATCCTCATACTATAAAGAAGAAAAGAAATCGTATTCTAAAATATCTTTATATTCATAATTCCGATAAAGACCGACCGCTTTCGACAAATCAAAGGTCGTTAAGCATGTTTTAAAAAGCATATTTAAAAGAGACGGAAACTCTTAAGCGACACATCAAAAATAGCAATAAGCGAATCTTTTGCTTTGGTTTATTTGGTTGACGAAGCCGTCCTATTATAACCAGCTTATATTCTGTAAAGGAAAAAAGTGTTAAAAATATTCTTACTGGTAAAATTAAAATATGTTACAGTTAAAACCCGTTCTTAGATAAAACGCGTTTTTCCTAGTTAAAACTTGTTTTTACTAAATGCCTTTGTGAAAACTAGAATTAACTAATACTCAGAATTAATATCAGTTAAAACTAGTTCTTACTAGACAAATCGCGTTTTACCGAAGCGAGTCAGTTAAAACTGTTCCGACCGAGATAACAGTTCATAGTACCATATTCTGATTGGTCGCGACTCGCGACACGTCACCTGATTCGACAAATGCGGGGGAAATCCCTTTCCGATGACCGTCCGTGCGCTGTGCGTTCGCTCCGTTCAATTTTTATAAGTGACTCATCAGTAATGAGTAATTATCATAATAATATATAAGTAGACGGGAGGGGGGAGGAATTCCCCCTAAAAGGGGCTGGGCGGCGTAGCCCACCACCAGTTTAAGAATATCATGGTCCCGAAACATGGTTAGGTTAGGTTTGTTAAAAATCAAATATATCAGTGGTAAATTCTAGTTTTGACTAGGTATTTCTAGTTTTCACAAAGGCATTTAGTAAAAACTAGTTTTAACTAGGAAAAATGCGTTTTATCTAAGAACTGGTTTTAACTGTAACATATACATGTAATTTGATTTGAAGATGATTTTCAAAAATTCTATACCTAATCTATGTCACTTTCACAACCAAGATGAATCCAATGATACTTAGTGAAGCTGTTTAAGCTGTAGAGCATGCCAAAGAAATGGACAAACGTACGTATATAAGCTCAAAAACATTAAATAAACAGAGTCGGGAAAAATGTTGTTTAACAAAAATTTAATCTTTTAAGACCTTGTTAAAAAGACAACGAATTGGCATAGCGGCGAAGCGTTTATATTTTACCATGCTAAGTTAGCTGTCTGTTTGACGAGGACCTTATCGATACTGTTAAGTCCTTAGGGTCTTTTCACACATGCGACAGGTTCAAGACAAAATTGTCTGACTCTATTAACTTTTATTATTTAGTTAATGAGTTTATGGGCGATGGTGACCCATTATTATCAGTTAGCTTGCTTGTTACTTTTTCACTTATTAATACAATAAATAAAATGTGTGATTAAAGTGACTAGCAATTGTAATTGCTTTTACTTGCTGCAATATATTTGTTAATATATGAGAAATATCTCTGATTTGGACATGTGAAATCCTGTTGACTATGACGTTAGTTAAGTCGGTCAATCGCTTATGACGCAAATCGTACATTGAGTTGTTTATAGAGTAAAGTCATGTGACTTCTAAACAATTATATGTAGTTGCAGGACATGGTCACTTTGAAGAAAGAACATCTGTCGTTTTTCTCAGAACTCTCAGAGAGTACCTTCAATTTATAATGTGAATAGCCGATAAACGTATTGGAATTTCATTTTCTGTATAGTTTATTTGTTCATGTATAGTCAATGAATAATTCTTATACATATACACACTTAGGCCATAAACAAGAATTAAATCTTTCAATGCGCTTCATGGGAATCAAACCCAGGACACATTGAACAGCGTGGTCATCCATGGTAACGATTGTGCTAAGTGGGTATATAGGTACTCGCTGTTAAGACACAATTAGAAAGGTCAAGTAAACCTATGCTCTGATTGTCTGTAAATATTCAATCATAAAAATATTTTGAACTTTAATTACATACAGTTAAGCTTTTAAAATCTCTAGGAAAAGAGAAATATTTGCGATTTGTGAATAACATTCACAAATTCTCTATCTGCAACGATTAGTACCAATAACTAGCGCAAGCAGAAGGAAGTTTCAAAAGCCATAGTTGTTGAACCTGTTTGTAGGGGCGTGACGCGTTTGAATAAACAAATTACTGCAGTCGCATGTCATGTGACTGTGGACGTTTCCTAAAGGCGCATTCATAATGGAACTGATTTGAGTTGTTAGCATTTATTTGGATTTTACAACCACCACACTAGTTTTACTTGTGGCTGTTAATAAAACAGGAATTAATCATGTAACTTTAAAATACTTTCTTTAGATTTAATGTAAAAAATATAATATTATACTAGAGAGTCCAAAACAGACCTAATTTTCTAATAAGTTTAAGGGCAAAATTTGAGATATTTGCATTTTGGCTTTTCGGGTACCATGCTTATCACTATGTCTATTTCAATATAATATGAAAGTTTGTAGCTAATATTATCATTATACTATTTGGAAAACTTACTTTTTATCTGGTTTTGTTACAAAAACGAATCAACAGCAGGCTACTTACTATCTGTCATCATAACTTTGGTCCTTCCATTCCATAAAATGGACTGGAGTTCAAATCATAAGGTAATTATTTAAACGAGGTAAGTATATAGGAGTTATGGATAGAAATATCACTAAGTGCATATTCTAATATTTTCTAAAATACATTTGATACGTGTAAAATTTGAATTCGATAGAATTCTTTTAAGGAATTGTGGATGCACTTACCCGATTGCAAGACTTGTTTACTTTCTACTTATTACGTTGGAAGCATTGAAAAGTAGATTATTACAGAATTTCTTATATTCATTTTCTAAGTAGATTTCCACATAGTTTATGCACTTTAAATAAAAGCTTTCGCAAACAAAACTGCTTATTTGGTTTTATTAAAGTTTTTAAGTTACTGAATAAAGGAATTTAGGTAGAATTTAATTAAATGAATGTTCTGTATAATATTTCAGTACTAGATGAAGAAAAAATTCTATAGACCCATGTAATGAGGTATTCGTCGAGAAATTACCTACAAAAAGGAATACGAGGAAAGGGCCGTCGGCAACGAATTTTAGGAAAACACTACCTTTTTAACAGAGAAGCCGAATTTTGAAAGAATTTTCACCTAATTAACCTGGCACTACTTTGACAATTTATTCGTTTAATTGTTCGTGCCATTTTTAATGGTGAATGAAGAAAATAATAAGTAGTAATAAACATTTTCTCGATTAAAAAAATAATACATTTAAGGCATTTATTTTACTTACTTTAAATTAAGGTTTGAACTTAAGATAAACAACTAATCATATTATTGTAATTTGAATAGCACCTAAATAAAAGCCTTAGCATAATTTAACTAAAATAGCATTTAGTAATCAATATTACTAGTTTTTATTAATCATTATAATGCAATAATTGCCAAACATTTCACTAGTAATTAGTGTAATCATGTAAGGCGTTCATTCTTTCTTACCAACACAAAATTCTTCCCAAGGATCGTTTACCCGCGAGTTCTTATTAAACAGGGTCTTTCGAAGTTCGGATTAGTCCGAAACTAGATGAGTAAAGCCATCTAAACTATGTCAGTAGTAAGCCGTACCAATTACGTGTTAATTAATGAACTATATTCATTTGGATATAGCCTAATTATTAAATACTAATTGTTTGTTTTGTGCAATTGCTCTCTGACGCGTATTTTATTTACACGAACAGATTATTATAATAATTACACATTAATTTGATAAATATTGTTACTGTATTAAGGTTGAATTAATTAAGTATGATTGTAGCGTATGCATGACTAAAAGATAAGCTTTTAGGTTTTGTAAAATTGGGGTTTTATTTATCGTTCAATTGATAAGACCTTTTTACTTTACTCAATATTCATCCTTAAGTTTTTCCATTTTGTGGAAAAATGTCCAATAGTCAATGCGTTTATTTTTAAAAATAATATATAAACATACTCAAAAACTTACCTTACATTAAATTTATATATTATTAGCTAATGATATTTGTAAATAATCTGTTATATTTTTTAACATAACGTTTGCATTGAAGCGGTGCGGTCTCTTCACCTACGTTACTTAGTAGTTACTACGTAAACGTACTACTTACTACGTAGTTGTTGTAGTTGTCTTTTGTCTCCGTGCAGTGTGGATACAGCTTTACTTCATAGCACAAGGGATCGTTGTTAAACTACCAACGCTAGCCCAGTGTGATTTGAAGAGCGTGTCTTGGATGTTACAAATATGCTATTTTCAAGGTATTTATCGTGTTTGTAATTTGATTTGCAACTTGTGACAATATTTTACTTTTTATTTTAGTAATTTTTTGGAGTAATTTTGAACCTTATTGTTTTAATCACCTAGTTTTAAAACTACAACGAGGTGTAGGTATTCTATTATAACTAGTAAGGTCACAATATGTTAAAATCTGGAACAAGCATTCCTGTCATCTAATTTCTACTTATTTTTTATGCCACTTTCTTTCAATAAATTCAATAAATATATTAATATCCAACAGTCACAATAAATTATTCTTAAGTTCTATAAATTTTTCTTAATCTTCTATCTGTTATAAATCGTTCTTGAAGTGTGTAAAGTTAAAGTTAACCATAACAGTTCCAGTAAACCCTTCAAAGTTTTAATCACAGTCGCCTAGCTCGATTTTCTATAGGTTTTTGGAAATTGTGTATGGGAATTGCGTGACCTAATTCCCAATTTCCCCTTATCCACCATTTTTCGGCGCTTGGTGAGGATACATACACCCTTCCGTTGTAAACATCTCTCCGGTTTGAATGACGTTCTTTACTTCGTTATTTCTTATGTGTACCGTGAGGATTGGAATAATTTCTTAGTAACGATGTTTAAGTGTAATTTAAGGGTTGTGGGTGCCCCCCAAGGCTACTGACTAAGCATTTGGTGTTTACTTAGAACGTCTTTATTGAAATTATAAACTGAAGTCTAGCGATAAGTTATAATACTTTACTAGTAATTAATTATAAATTAATGTTAAAATATAGATCCTTTCTGTTACAAATGGGGTATAAGAATGTCAAAAATTCTATAGAGGTCAAAAATACTGATATCAGTCATACATACATAGATTAAAATTATTATTTCTGAAATTTTCAGCATACTCCTCTTCTGTATGACTACGAGAATTAATTCTGTAACAGTAAATATACCAGATTCCAAAGACTTCAGGATTAAAAGGCAGATCAATAGTCTACCGCTAGTATTTCCTTATGGAGCTACATATAAGGTAAACAGATTTACTACCTACTTAAAATAGTTA
>LGAG01000102.1:290008-311218 GCA_001278395.1 Lerema accius
AAATCTTTATTTTAACCCTACGAGTTACTGCCCTCAAGTTGCTGCTCATAAGTTACCGACCAATTGCAACTTTATAACTGCCCACTTAAATATTTTACTGCCGAAAAATATATTTATTACTGATCGTTTTCATTTATTTTACTGCCCAAACTTTACTGCCAATGTCATCAATTTTACTGACCAAACTCGAAATAAATTACCGCCGCGTTAAACTAGTGCCTAAAATAAATATGAACATTTTCGCATTATTATTGAATCGATAAACTATGTTTATTGTGCATAAAAACATTTTATTTATACATACTAATTTCTTCTGCAAAATCAAGACAAATGTTAGTATAAAATTCGTGATATACCTAAACGCTTATAAATGATAATTTATTCTAAAAAATATTTAAAATTTGCACGTAGGTAAATTAAGATGAGAGCTACGAAGTGTGTTTTGATGAAAGTCCCGAAGGAAATGTAGAGGAAACTCGGCTAACATCGACATTATCAACTAAAATATTAAAACCTGTTTCCTTCTCGTGATGATTTTACAGGAACATACTCGTAAATTACATTATTATAATAATAAAATTGTAGAAGCTGTAACATTTTTTTAATATTACTTGTACCGTAGGAAATTCAACTCATGCTTAAGACCTTAGATTTAAAATGTTTTGGAATACTGGCCAGTATAATGTAAAAAAAAATCCGACTGAGTACATTGTCAACGTTTTCCGTCATAATTGACAGTTGACAACTAATTGACGACCATTTACTGACCGCCTTTCAATGGGTTCTGGGTTTGATTCTCAGCAGGGCAGAAAGAGGGATGAATTTAAATTGTTCTTCTCTGTGTGGGTATGTGTCCTTAAATTATTAGTGTTGTTAATGGCACCCACGGTAACCATACTGTTCCAATTCGATAGCTGAAGGGGTTAGTTGCTTATCTGAATGTAAAAAGTTGTTATAACCTGACGAGTATCTAACGACACCAAACCACGTTTAACATCCCTTCTGAAGCACTAAAACGCTCATAAAACTAAGCCATTACAGCCATTTAGCTATCGAACACGTAACAAGTAAAGATACTACAAAATAACTTTAAAATTTTTCAGCTTCTCATTGGTTTTGCTGCACCCGTGCCAGCTGACTACAGCTTGCTGTTTGCAGTCAACTTTCAGTACCAATACCTGCAGTTCCAGAATATAACGGAACTATCTCGGTACTACTTCATCAAGGAAGTTTCTAGAGAGACGAGAGAAGCTAAACTCTTAGCGAGAGAGGACGATCGGCTCGTATTTTACAAATCACTTGCTGATTTGATGACCAGGTTACTGTATCAATTGCTATAGCTTTAGAAGGTGCCATTGCAGAATTGTGCAGTAGCTATTTTTAATTAGTCGACGAATAATACAGTTTTTTGGTAAGTAGTCGCCTGTGGAATCAGAAAATCAAAATTAAGAAAGCACAGCCACATTCTTAGTACATAATTTTTGAGTACGCTTTTATGTAATTAAAAGACCTCTTTTGCAAAATGTGAAAGTGGGCAATATTAGTTTACTAAAAGCAGGAAAAAACATATTACAAATTTTATTTTATATTATTTAAATGATTCCTTTATCAACTGATAAGTTTAAATTATTAGAGAATACAATATTTCACAGTCATCGCGAAAAGATTTATGTCCTTTCCATAAAAGTTATTTCTAAAATCTTCTTTCTTTTTAAGCGCTCGGAACTTTCAGAAGCGATACCGATACAGACAATACTTAAGAACTTCATCCTTTTTTGTAGTCTTTGAAAGTAAATTAGGATTTAGAATAAAACAATTAAGGTCCTTTTTAGCGTGAACAATGGGCCAGACGCTGAGTCTTTGTAATTACGTCCGAATAAAAGAATCCAATGAATGGTTCACAAATCGTTTGTTCTGTATTATATTCCTAATGATATATGTATATTATACATTTTTAAGAAATGAGAGTAGCAAAAGAGATTGCACTGCCTCTATCCCCTGCCACACATAAAAATCGTGTAAATGCTTCAGTAGGATTGTAAGTGGACTTGGTCCACATACATAGCTGGTTAGTAGGTAGGTAGGAGTTAATAAAATTATTAGTTGTTGTTAATTCATTAGTAAAAAGACCACAGAAGTTAGTAGTATTATTGCAGATAAGTCCTGTTAGTAAATATAAGCAGTTCAATTAGGAGTTTTTAGTAATTGTCTCATCCGAAGTTCGTTAAAAGTTGCGTTGTGGACTTGAGGACATTGGTCGATGGATGGTGATATTAATTATCTATTTTATGTGATTTTCAGTAATGGTATGAACGGTCTCGATTGTCTGCTGCGAGCTATATGCGAAGCAGCTCAATATCCTGTCCAAGAAGAAGGTCTGATTGGTGAAATTCTTCATATAATTCTCACGTAAGTTAAGTCGTTAAGATTTACCAATATTCTTACTACAGAAAAACATATAAAAGTGAAGTGGTTAATGAAAAAACTGTAGAAACGTAACGGAATTTGATATTGTACGAAATGTGTTAATAATTAATATAATTGTTAATTTGAAAATGACACAAGTGATCGAGGGAGACAAAGAGTAACAAACCATGTTTATATTATATACAATTTCTTATTTGATTGCAGGCCAGACTACAATCGCTCACCTTTTGATGAAGACAATCCTGAATTAGAAGAAGCCTTAGCTATTTATAAGGATGCAGCTCTTGCAGGGCGACAGATGTTTAATTGCGTTTCAATTTACAATCAGTGCCCAGAAGGAAAAGGTGTTTTGGAACTAATATCTATATTAAGAGATGATTGAAAAAATCTAGTATAAGAGAGCAAAATGAATAAGATAATGGTGTTATCAATTGGCTATTGGATAATTACCTTTTGGTTGACACACGTTCCATGAGATTACAGGGATGTAATATTGATATGATTAAAGACTTTAACAGATGAACTAAGAAAAAATACGAAGTTGGGAAATGTTTTATTGTCAATAATACCGACAGCATTTGTAAAATTTCAGAATAGTTAAGTAATTAATATGTGTCCGAAGAAAAATAATAATGAAGAAGATGATTATTATAATAGTGTATGTAAGTGAAATAGTATACGCATAATTAATGAAAAGGATTGTTTTTATATTCAAGGTCTAAATTTTAAATAGAATTTTAAACAAATTATTTTGTTTTCTTATCTTTTATTGAGTTTCTTAATATTAATGATACGTTACTATAACGATTAGTACTAGCCTTTTAGTCTACAGACAGTGCGTGTCAAAGATATGGACAGACATATATACGCTGTAATAATATTACTCGCCTCTTAGAGCAGTAGGATATTAACAAGATTTAGTTTGATTTATCGCGCACTCGTTTTTTGTATCGTCCTCAGAAATAGTCCAAAAAAGTAATGAAAGATACTATTCGTTTCTTAACTGAGATATTAATTCTAATGCTCCTTGACCCTCCGGACAGCCACTATAGATGGATGCACAGTCGAACATCTGTCTCCCGGTTATAGCGGCGTCTCGGTACGGCGAGGCTTCTTCCAGCCAATCCGGATCATCATCCTCGAAAGGGGAATGACCGTAGTCTGGTCTGGAATCATTAAAATATTCCTTATTTACTGAAGTTTATGTTAGACTAGTGGACCCGCCCTCGCTTCGCTTCGGGAAACCTATGCCGAAAAAAAAGTAGCCTAAGTTACTCCTTAATACATTAGCTATCCGCCAGTGAAAGTCTTGTCAAGATTGGTCCAGCCATTTCAGAGATTAGCCGGATCAAACAGACAGACAGACAAAAAATTTAAAAAGTGTTGTTTCGGTATGTGTATCGTGTATACATACGTATGCATTTAGTAAAAAGCGGTTATTTTAATATTACAAAGAGACACTACAATTTTATTTAGTAGTATAGATAGTATAGATATAGATAATTATTTGAGGTTGTAAAGGAATTTAAACCCGGAGAAACGGAAAAATATAAGTAAGATACAAAGTGCGACGACTGTAAGCATAATAATACATTTACTTTATACTGTTTCGGATTGTAGTTTAAGTTGTAAGTTTACTAGAAAACAGGCATACGGTCCACCTGAAATGCCTCAGAAGTTTGTTTCAAAGTTCGTAAGTACGTGGGAGAAAAACAGAGGAAACTGAATAGTCCAACGCGTTTGCCACGAAACGAGGCGATACGATTCAAATCTCAACTTTTTGCGAAGGGTGCGACACATGAACTATACAATATAGTAGAATTCACTTTAAGGCAATATTACTTCAGACTATTAAGACCATAAAATTGTAGTACTATAAGTTAATTTAAGCTCAACTTACGTCAGCAATATATGTAAGAGTTCACCAATAAGGGCTTCTTCGTGGACGGGATATTGCGAAGCCTCGCAGATAGCACGAAGAACGCATTCATAGCCGTTGAGACCTTTACTGAAATACGACATTGAGATTTTATAAAAATAAATTTTCAAAGGAAAACTTCATCAGGAAACCTGGACACTGATAGTTCCCCATAAAGTTTTCAAAGGTGTGTGAAGTCTGATAACCTGTAATGAACCAGCGTGGTGGAGTTTAGCATGTACTCCTTACTTTGTGAGAGGCCGAGCCCACTAGTGGGAAAGTTGCTGTCAATTTCACGGCATTTTGTGCAGTACACCACATTGCATCCTTCAGTTATCAATACGTAATGTCGAACTTTCTCGAATTAAATTTTAAGTCCTCCAACTGCTACCATGTTAAAATGAATACAAATATTTACGCATTCAACATCTCAGCAGTAGTTCTATAGAAGATCAGCCTTTCATTCTTCCTCAGCAACAGATCAGCGTCTCGTTGTTCCCGAGATACTGTCTTTATGAAGTAATACTGAGATAGTGCAGATATATTATCGAACTGCACGTATTGATACTGGAAGTTGAATCCAAATGCCATGTTCACGTATTTTTCTCGAAGATGCACCGGAAATCCAAAGCCTATAATGAACTGAAATAGATATAAGATATCTTTCGTCATAATGCACGAGTACCTACTGGTATCAAGTTAGGTATTTTTAGTGTTTCTTTCTTATCTATAACTAGAAGATACCTGCGGCTTCGTCTAAAGTACTTCAAAAAACATATTGGTTCCCAAGGGGATAAGACTTATCCTATCTCCTATCCCTGGATGTATTTTATTTATCTGTGTGCCAAGTTTCGTCTCAATCCGTGCAATGGTTAGCGCATGAAATTACAAACATCCAATTATCCAAACATCCAAACATATTCAAACTGTCACATTTATAATATTACCATAATCCAGCGATTATAGTGCATGGATGATTTCAAATGAAACATCAAGTTTTCATATTAAACACAACACTCATTTAACTACTGCATCAATATTTCATATTAGTTACATAATTGTTTATTGTTTTATCAATGTAATCTCCTAACCAATCCTGTTATTCCAACTGATGTAGCCGATTGAATAGAAGCGATCAACCGTTTAGGCTAGCTTATTGCAATATGTTATCGAAATGTTTTAAAAAAGAGTAAATCTAAGTTTAATTTTGAATATTTGAATCATCAAACATTTTGTATATTTTTCGGTATGGGAGTGAGCGATCAAGATTTTTGTACCTCCTCCTTATAAGTTACGTAACACAAAAATAACCATATTTATCTAAAACTGTGGCCATTTTGCCGAGTTAGAAGAATTATTTTCCCTAGTTATTTAGTTCTAGAAATAATTTTCCGTCACGCGATATTCGACCCCCCTCGCACCTGTGAAGCGCATCATAACATTTTACAA
Organism: Lerema accius; assembly: GCA_001278395.1. Taxonomy (NCBI): domain Eukaryota; kingdom Metazoa; phylum Arthropoda; class Insecta; order Lepidoptera; family Hesperiidae; genus Lerema; species Lerema accius. Next base: position 295,803 of record LGAG01000102.1, read on the forward strand.
GATATAATTGCGTAACACTCGAACGGCCCTATACCTACTGTTGAGATTAACAGTCTTTGCCCTCAGACCAAAAAATATAGACTCAGTGTTCAGAAAAAAAGGGGTCAATTTTTTTTCTTTTTTTTACGATCTGACGTAGATACCTATGTCACCGAACACATCGAGAAATGTACCTGTAAGACTACGTCTATATATTTTTTGGTCTGTGTGTGAACCTTAAATGTTCACTTCATTAGATTTTTTTTTTCTTGGTGCAATTACATCACTCTCTATAGGGTGTTGCTGTTGTCCATAGACGATGACAACCACTTATCATCATCCGCTAGGGATTTCTATGCTGCTTCCTTCGTCAGTTAATTTTATTATACTTAGGGCCTGTTTCACAATCGTTGAGTAAAGTTCTAAGTAAGCTACTTTGAAATTATTTGCACGGTAAACCAGTAAATTGCGTTTCACAATTTCACTTTAATTTACTGATGATTGTGAAACGTATAGAGAGTTAACGGAAGGATTTACTCTCTAAATAGTTTACTTTACAAATAACTACTGTCATCTTAACTTATCGATTGTGAAACAGACCCTAAATAAGAAAACTTTAACTTAATAAGAAAACATACCTTATTAGATCCTCCATAAGGAAAAACCAAGGGCAAGCTGTTCAGTTGTCGTTTTGACCGAATTTCGCTTAGACTTATATTTCTGTATTTCTCTATATTTGATTCGGAACTTATTGAACTGTAGATGAGAATCAGTGCTAAGGAAAATCTGGTAAAAATAAAAATAAAGATCATTATTGAATTATTACTTGCAGTTGCTTGCGTAAATTGTTTTAAAAAAAAACAAAATCTATTTATAGTGAAATTATGACCTTTAACGCATTTCAGCTCTTATTTTTTTTGGAAATACGTAAATCTATTAAAGTATATTTTTTTAATGATTTAATTATGCAATGATGTAAATGTAATTTGTCTTACTTTAGTATGGAATAATTAAAAATTAGTTATGTTTTGAGTTTCATTACGTTAGCTGCTAGTTACGTAGACGAAAGATATTGTATAATTTTGACTATAAGTAAAATTTTAGTAGACTATCTATCTATGGCTTATACTTCATCTATTAGTCAAAAAAGTTTCTTACGAAAAGCAGAAATAATTTTACTCTAGATTACAGTTTACATTAAAAAATAGGATATTATTCCAATCGCAAAAGTTACTCACCCTAAACTTCCAAGCATGTTGACTTTTACTGAACTTTCTTTTAGGTAAATAGGTATAAAGATCCTACGAGTGTGTAACGATCACCGGTACTGAGTACACATACCATATTATCCAAAGTAAGTGTGATCTATATAATTTGAGATGCTAAAGCTGTATTCACAATGAAATAATCTCTTTAAGAAAATTCTTTCTTCTTCCTTCAGGCATTAATAGATATATAATTATACCTGATCACCTTATTTAACAAACTAAGACGCTTTAACTAATTTAAGTTTGACTAATCAAACTCCGATTTTATTAATTTGAATTTTGACGTTTGCCTGGTCAAATTAGTTTCTCTTAGGTTTGACCAAAATTCTTCGGTCAAGGGTCGAAAAATTTCATTTGTTTGGGCTTTGACTAAGGCTTAAAGTCAGACCTAAGGATTGACTAGTCAAACCTAGGAGCGCCGGAGTTTCAAGGATTGACTGTAACATACAGACATAATAAATTAAGGGGTTATATACATTATTCTTATTAGAATATGTTACTATTAGAAATGTCTTACACATTTTTAATATCTTGTTAAGGTAGCAAACGAGCTGACAGTGCCACCAACCCCTGCCACTCATAGACATCGTAACAAACTTCGAGTAGGACTAAGGAGGGACTGTTAATTGGTCCTAATTGACTACGACCACTCTGCCAAGAGTATAAGAAAAAAAGAAGAACACATCCTTTAACTAAGTTCATCTCTGCAGCATTAAATAATTTGAAATAGACTGCAATTTAGATTACATTGGTTATGCAACCTTCCAAAATTGCATCTTTTTAAATATATTTAATATCCAAATTATCATACGTGGAAATTCTTCTTGGTTCCACTTTCAATGAATCCAAGTTATTTCATCCCGAAACTGGCATGAGGCCAATAGTTTATAATGTATTAGATATTAGACAGAATTTAATATAAAATTTAAATCTGCAGCATGTTTCGTAACGTTCATTACCTAATAATATTAATACCAGCGACTATTTATATAAATATTATACGAGCACGTACTATGTAATACGCAATGGGTTAAACTTTAGATCCTTTTTATGAATAATACAAGCTAGTTGTAGATAGTTTAAGATTTACTGTTAAAGTTTACAAGAAAAAAAGTATAGAAAGCTAAATTTTGTGTTTATCGTAATTATTTTACATACCTATACATTTAATTTAGAAACTACAACAAAGTCTAACATAATTTTGCAATCACAGCAAGATATATCAAACGAATCTATTGTCTACAGTTTATGCAATGACAAGACTATGCCCGCGGCTGCGCCCGCGGAATGTCGATAAACAAAACATTGATTTTATCCCAAGGGAACCTATAATCGGGACACAATCCATCCTAATTCTGGATGCAAACTATCTGTGTGCCAAATTTCAGCTTAATCCGTTTAACGGTTAGAGCGTGAAGGAGGGACAAACATCTAAACAACTTTACAACCTTTCACATTTATGATATTAGTAGGACTAGTAGGATACATGGTCAAATTTCGACTTTAGTACCTTTCGATGTACTTTTGTACATCGTATCCTAAAGTTATCTTTTTTGTGTCCTATTTCCAAGTGTACATGAATCTAAACTTCTAAACTAATATTATAAAGAGCTAATATTTTTTTGTTTGTTTGTTTGTATTGAATAGGCTCAATAACTACTGAACCGATTTCAAAAATTCTTTCACCATTGGAAAGCTACGTTATCTACGAGTAACATAGGCTATATATCATTTTAGAAAAAATAGGGGTCCGTAAGATATTTCGGTTTTTTGAACCCAAGGTGTAAAAAACCATCCAAATACAGCCATATTGAAAAAACATACAACACGTGTAGTAGTAATTTATTTTATCCTAAAATATACACCGAAGCGAAGCGAGGGCGGGTCCACTAGTTAGAAATAAAAATAAATAAATAAAGGACTGGTATTTATTACACTAAATATCAAGTATGGACACGGCTCAACAGTATCTAAACGTCGTAACCTGCGTCACTATAGGTTCTCTAGCCACTAATACGTTTATTCAATACTGGAAAAGAGAAGTCGTGTCATGAACTTTAGCAGCGTTACAGGCATTAACCTTTAAGTGTCTGCTGGCGAGAGGATATAACCATCCAATATTTGTATTGGATTTCTTCGCGCTGTGAGACTTTTACCTGCTCACGTTTAGTAACATAGATCAGTTGTTTCTAAAGAGTTCCTGAGTTCAAGCTCGAACGCATCTCTAATTTACTTGCTAATTATTACTTGCGTGTAGGAAATATCGTGGGGAAACCTGTACACCTGAGAGTTCCCAGTAAATTTATCAAAGTGTAAGGTCTACCAATTAGCATTTGTCCAGCGTGGTGGGCTATGGCCTGTACTTCTCACACTGTGAGAAGAGATCCAGGCCCAGCAGTGGGACGGTTAAAGCTTGTAATGTTAATGATGATTTCTCTCTCACATTTGAGTTTACTTCAACCGTCTACAAACATCACTTACCAGAGAATCTGCAGTTGAAATTCAAAATTAACACTGCAAAAAAATGGCGATGGCAATGGTTACCACGCTGGATGGCCATTCAAAGGGTCCTGGGTTCGATTCTCAGCGGGGCCGAAATTTAAATGATTAATTAAAATTTATTTTCTCGGTCTGGGTGTATGTTTGTGTGTTTCTGTCTTGTCGATGGCACCCACAATACAGGGAATCCCCGTGCTATGAGTGTAAAATGTTATTGTAATAATAAAATAAATAAGTTAAAAATCAAAGATAAAATTCACCTATTCTCAAAACTGAATTACTAAAATGCTTAAAAGTAAGCGTATGTAGAAGTACCTTAGAAAAACTTTATGCAAGATTTTCAGAACGTAAAATTGGTGTAGGTTTGAATAGTTTTGGTTGCGAGTTGAGCAAATATCTGCAATGCACCGGCCACTGCGTAACATGTGTAGGAGTACGAGTATGTTGCAGGTACAGTGTAAAATCAGACTATTTTAAAATTACTAAAAAATCTTAGCATGATCTTAGATCAACAATTGTAACAAACACTACAATTAATGATCTGTTTGTACTTGTCAAAAGCATGTCAAATTCAGTATGTGAATATGTCGTTAGTTGCGTGTTGAGTATAAAAGTAAGAATTAACATAATTATTGTTACAAAGAATATCCTTCGTCGCTTTTTTATTTGCTCAGTCATTTTACTGAACTCTTATTTTGATATTACAAATACTAAATTCATGAAGCATTACTACTTATTTTTTAAGTGTTCAAGGAATAACGGGACAATATTTATAATACGAGTACTTAGACTGTTTACTGTAAAATTATTTATGAAAAGCTTAATACATTTTTGAACGTAAAATGTCGGTTTTTCGAATCTAACTGCCACGTTGTATGAACTCTATTTGCAATGTTTCACTAAGTAATCCTGGCTTAACCAAAATGAGTCTCGTTATTTAGCTAAAAGCGTTCAACGTTGTCAGAATAGAGTTGATGCGTAGTATTTATTCATACCTGAGTCTTTGAAGTAAATGGTGATAGTAAAATACATACTTCATACTGTTCATCAACCCATAATAGTCCCACTGCTGGGCTCGGGTCCCCTCTCACAGTGCGAGGGGTACAGGCCATAGTCTACCACGCTGGTTTGGCAGACTTCACCTTTGAGAACTTTATGGAGAACTATCAGGTGTGCAGGTTTCCTCATGATGTTTTCCTTCACCGTAGCAAGGGATTGTCGGAAAGGAAAAAAGACGTAAATAATATAATTTTTTATTTCAGTCCCAATCTTTATGTAATGAATACTTAGGATTCTAGTTAACAGTGCTTTTTTGTTTTGGATTTAATAAAAAAAAAGTGAATATATCTAAAATATTATACGGATTTTTCATATAACTATCTATATAATATATCTTATTAAAATACATAATTTATATTTTACTCAGTCACATATCGTTTACAAAAGAATATACCTACATGAGCTAAGCACTTATGATAAAGTAATTTAAGTAATTAAATCTACAACTTTATACAGTAAATGAAAAAACTTCAAAAAACTATTTACAAATTCAAAAAACTATTTACAAATAATATGATTACCGGCAGATGAGATTTTGAAGAAGTTTATCGGCTTTCAGAGATAGACATATTGTCTATAAAATATAGCGATCGTCACGTGTAAAAAAGGCATTATTCAGAAGAGATTTGAGTATGGAAGAACATGCTATTATACGTGAAGTAATTTCGATCATAACAAGCATGGTATTTCATGCTACATTTTCACTATTGATAAGTTCTTACATTGCTAATCTTATTATAATTACATTAAAGATCTGTATAGGTGGAAACTTCGAGCATTGAAAAGGGGCAAGATGAAATGGAGAGCTGACAGTCTTCTTTGGTTGTTTTATGCCATCTATCAGTGGCTGATGTTTGTTGCCTGAAATGTAAAATTAACATACAGTTTAGAAAATCGTATGGTGATGGAAGTATAGATGGTTACGAGTTTACGCAAAAAAGTATGCTTATAAGTCATCGATTGCTATGAGCCTTAAGCCAGGGTCGGCGAGGACAAAAAAAGGATTGGGTCATAATTAAATTAAAGTTTAAGTGTAATTATAAAAACACTAGTTGGAGTCATTATCTTTCGAGTAACAAGACATTGTTAATAAGTTTTAAAAATTTTAATTATGTAAAATATTTTGTTTTCATTTAACTAAATTCAAACGCCGCGGTGTCAAATTTTGCGGTTCCAATTTTGACATCTTTACTTAATGCATAAGAATAAACAATTCGTATTATAGGTCTTTTATTAATACAAGCAGTACATACCTGAAGACCATGGTAAGAACTTTGTAGTATATACTTTGTGGCTTCGTCATCATTGCTATTTCACATATAGCTCGCCTCACACAGTGAAAGCCGTTGACGCCACTTCTGAAAAAATTGTAAAAATTATGTAAGCTTATCATACGCCAAGAGGTCAATAAAATGTACATAAATAGAATCTAAATTTCTGCACTTCTTTATCGTGTACTTAAAATGATGAATGATAAAGAAATAGATAGATATATACGTATATATATATGTATATATACGCATATACGAGTGTAACCTATTATATCAGTATCACAATTTAGACGAATTGAACAACACCTCAAGCTGTTTATGTTGACTAGTCCCAAAGAAATGGAGATACATATAGGTATTCGAAAAATATTCCTTTCGGCATAGTTAAGTAGGAACTTAACGTGTAATAACTTTTACCTGTCCAAAATAGTCTCCAAATGCGTATATACCGTCCGTCTGTTGAGATGATGGTATGGATGAAAGGAATCAGGAGGTTCATCGTAATTTAAACGAAAACCCAGCGCTTGGGCAAAGATTTGGTTCCACGGAACCATGTTCGCTTTGTAATTAACTCGCATCTGAAATACAATAAACAATAATAATTATTTTTTTAAAATATGATTTTTTTTAGTTATTATGTGCAGTGCAAAATAATAAGTAGGTACTAGAAGATCTGAATAAAGTCGAAATTTGACGTTAACACGGTACAGCGCCATCTATTACATGAGGAAAGCAACCTATTCTTAGCGCCATCTAGGGACCAAGCTAGAAAACACCATGACAACAAAAAATGAGTCTGTATGAGTTTCGATTTATTTTGAAAAATTAAATGTCTCATATTATTGCGACGAAATGATGCTTACCTATGCTGTGAAAATATTAAAGAAATATTTTTTTGCTTAAAATAACAACACATAATTAAAGATTGAAAAAGAATAAAAAAATAAACAAAAGACAGTCGGAAAGACAATAAAACGAACATCTAAGCGATGACCCTTCACACGGCGATCTGAAGTACGTACTCGCAAAGAAATGGAAAATGTACTCGAAATCCAAGTATCTTCTTTCACGATGCACTTTGGACTTTCCACTTCACCCGTGTGAATAGTCAGGAAAAGCATACGTACGAGAGACGTGTAGGTGACGTTGGTGAAAGCTATTCTTTTCGTTGGGATTATCTATATTAATAATTTCGTCAAGGGGTACGGTAGACCCGATCAAAACCTTATACGAATAACAAAACACAAGAAAAATATTCATTTCGAGCCGACAACATAATTATATCCACAAAATTCGGATTATGGATTATTTCTTATTCTAAGAGTATTTCGTTTAATTCTAATGGCACTGACCGACAATGACAAACAAATTGCATTCGCTATCTTGGTCAATTAATAAACGTACCGTTTCTTATATAAATGATATGTCACGATATTTATGTGGCAGTCGAAATTTCATTTTATTAAAACGGCTTAAAAATACTGTTATAACCAATATTTTAAAGTTACGTCCCTACCGAAAGAAGTGTAGTGCTCTAAAATAGCATCCTAATCATCTTATTAACAAAGTAACTAACCAAAACATGACAATTGGGTTGCTTTCATGTCTTCATGTCGAACGCGTTTACAATTCTTTTTGGTTTACGTTCTGGTTACGTTTTTCTGGTCTGTCTGGTTACGGTTACATTTTTGGTTTTAATTTAACATTGGTTTCACGTTTAATAATAGTCACACCGAGTACTAATTCAGAATTATAATGAAACGAAATTTATTCATATTGTTAAGAATATTAATCCAAAATATTATACTTACAAAGAAATGGGAAATGTTCTCAAAAACCAAATATCTTCTTTCACGGTGAACTTTAGAGTCATTTGCTTCACCTGTATGAATAGTCACAAAAAGTATGAGACATGTGTAGGTTAGGATTATTATGTGGTAGAATTTGTTCATATCGTTAACACTTTTTCCAGCTTCTTTAAGTTTTACTTCAAGTCAGTTCCTTCCATTGTATTCGGTTTCAATGTGAATTGAGTTGCCATACTGCGCCGTATATGCATTAACGGCTGAACTAAGTCCCGTTGACTGAAATATATAAAATTTAGATGCTTTAATATCATTGGTATTAAAATATGATCTGATGTGGAAAACAGAGGGATTAACCAAACTATAAAAGGTATAATATACTATACATATTTTCAAGAACACTAAATATCGCCCCTCTAGTTAACGTAATAGATTTTATTGTCATTTATATATCTAAAAGACGAGACATAACAAGTGTGACAATCACATATGATGATTGTTTAACATTACCATGTTTATTATAGGGCTGCTACTAAGTAGTTGCGGTTTTTTAAATTCTCATTGTTATGTAAAATCCGCAAATACTTAGTTGACAACCTTATATATTAAGTGCTAATTTCCAGTTTGCTTTTTGGGTCATGAGAATCACATGACTTGAATACTAAGGCACTGATCACACTCAATTTATGAAACGTCAGTCGTTTACGTTCGGTACAAATTCCTTGTTAAATTGATTTTGGAACAGTTTTAGGAGTAATATTTATTTTTTTCGTTTATAAAAACCTTAAGTTAACCTAATACAGCGGGTGGATAATTACCTAGTGGCATTCTCTACCAGTCAAACCTTAGCTATGATGAGAAGTTGTATGTGTATATTAATATTGACAATAACTATAGATAAGGAGTTACAATTATGTTAGTTTTTTATACTGTCTTTATTTTAAACAAATATTTTTAATTATTTGGAATAACTTATATTATTTTTGTTTAGTACATTTTCTCGTATCTAAGAATCATTTAAAATTAATATATAATCGATGTAATACATTTTATGTCAAGCAACATATACAGATATGTTGTATAAAGGTTAACTCTAAACGCTTACATATTTTTTAGTCTTTATAATCCAGTTTTTATTTTAATTTTGTTCTAAATTCAAATATATAATAATAAATAACAAAAAATACTTACATGTTCAAGAGCGTTTATATCTGTTAGCAATTAGATAAATGAATTAAAGATATTATACAATTTCTATTCACAAATGGTGTGTCGTTTTTACAGCTCTTCGTGAGACACAATGTTTGAAATATTTTAAAAGCGACATGATAACGGTGGTCCAGTAAGTAGGACATGTTTGCAATAGAATTATCGTTAGAACTTCACAGGCTTACACTTGGTTTAAAGTATATCAGGGCAGAATATTTACAGGATGGAGATATTATTTTAACCTGATCACTGTCGGCATATGATTTTGACCATGTTTTTTTAGAAATTCTTATATCATCATTACAACCCATAACTGTCCCAATGCTGGCCTCGGGTCTCCTCTCACAATGCGAGGGGTACAGGCCATAGTCCACCACGCTGGCCTAGTGCGAATTGGCAGACTTTACACACCTTTGAGAACTTTATGGAGAACTCTCAGGTGTGCAGGTTTCCTAACGATGTTTTTCTTCACCATTGCAAGTGATAATTATTAACATGTACGCACGTAATTTTTTAAAATTAAAATGAGTACTTTTTAACATTGACACGGGGATATAGCCCAAGTCGTTTGTGCGACAAAAATAAATAATTCGTTTCTAATAGGCACATAACTTAAAAAAAAAAAAAAGTAAAAGAGAGGTCGGGGTTTAAACCCAGGAACTCCCGATTGGAAAACCAATGTTGAAATCAGTAAGCTATCAGTACTAATATTGATAACAGAATATTATAACAAAACAACCTGTATATATCTTGTAACGGTCCCTTAAATATTGTTTAAATATCGTGATTAACGTTTTAAATATTAACCGCCAAAGCTGACATCGTTTTTGGATTATCTCAAATGGGCAATACATTTATAGAAAACTAAACATGTTTTGTAAAAAATCTTGCAAAGCTCCATTTAAATTTGTGGTTGAGTGTACTTTATTTTAAAATTTTACGTACAGTATTTCGAATTTCGAATACATTAATTTGCTTTTAAAAATTGCATTAATTGGGATTAAAAATGAGTGTTATGATAGGATTCGTTAAAATCTTGTGTTTCTTAGTTCTGTTTGGTTATACTCGAGCAATTAGTGAAAATTCCACCGCTAAGGAACGTGAGAGTGATAAAAACGTAATTCTGTCTAGGAGGAAAAGGTTCATTGTTTTCCCCGAAGGCAGTTCCTTCCAATTGGGTAAGGGTTTTGAATTCCCGTAAATGGTTATATTTGCGGGGAATTGTTTCTCTTCGTATCGTTGTTAATACGAGTTTGTATTACGGAGATAGAAGTACGTATTAAGTGTTTTGAATTTCGATAAGGTTAACTGAAATCCTTAAATGATTTTGAGATTAGACGCAGAATTTGCACGTTTGTTGTACACTAAGGATATATTTTCCTGACTGCTTAAGAACAAGCATCATTTTTTTTGTGAGTATGTATGTACGAGTATGTCTATTTTTTAGCATGCCTTACAGCCTAAGCGTCTTGTTGGTTATGAAGTAACTATGAGATGTTTGATGAAAAAATCGTTTTGATCTTAATTGGGACAAAGACTCATAATTTTTGCTTCCCAATATGTCATAAAAATATTGGGTTTTATAATTTTTTTTCGTTACCCAACAATTTAGAATACAATAATGAACTAAACAATAATTAGGCTCTCGATACACTTAATTTTTTTATAATTACTTATCGATTCTACTGTCAATTAATTCGCTTATTTTCAGTATTCTGCCTAACCTATCCAACGATATTTGCTATTGGTGATATATTTCTATGGGGAAACACTGCCGCTTTAGCTTTCGAGCTACCTCAAGATCCATATTCCCCGTTCAATCATCGAGCCGATCCTCTTCATAGAAGAGTTGACACGAAGGTAATATACTATACAGATGAAGACGGAAGGATAGTGCATAAGACACCTTATAAGAGGTAAGAAAAATAAGTAAAATGCCTTAATTTTTTTTCTCATACTTAGTTTAATTTCTTTATAAATAACTAGTGAACCCGTCCTCGCTTCGCTTCGGGAAACCTATGCCGAGACAAAAAAAAAGTAGCCTAAGTTACTCCTTATTACAACAGCTACCCGCCAGTGAAAGTCCCGTCAAAATCGCACCAGCCGTTTCAGAGATTAGCCGGATCCAACAGGCACAGACAGGCAGACAGACAGATTAAAATTTAAAAAATATATTTGTTATGTGGTATGTGTTAGGGGTACCTAACATATACCTAACATATACATGGTAATGTATACATATCATACACATATGCATTTAGTAAAATGCGGTTATTTTAATATTACGATCAGACACTTCAATTTTATTTAGTTGTATAGATTCATTGATTCTCCCTAAAATTGACCAGCTTAAAATAACTGCAGGATATTATGTTCTGTGGTCGAAATATGCCCATAATTTTTTGATGATGGTTGAAAGGTGTCAACGTCAACTATCATCCTGACCTTCCGTCTTATGACTGTCTGCTTTGTCTATTCATAAAAAGTGTGATTGTGTGAGTTTTGCTTTAATTCCAAAGTAAATTTATTTTTAACCTATATTTTGAGCAAAATTTTGCTACATACCTACACTTCTTCGCCACTTAAACTTCAACATATCTTAAACTCGTATTTACCTGCATTATTCTTAAAAGTTACCGAAAGTTCAACTCTACGTATTGACGTATATTAAATACGTATAAATAAGTACAATTTTAAAATGTCGTGTACAAAGAATAGTAATTAAACAGTGAAACAATTATTTAATCCGATAATTAATTGACCACACGACTTCTGCCACGAGTATTTATTACGTAATCCAACGTGAAAATTGAAGTCACCGTAATTGGATTACTGTATTGTAACGAAAAAGCAGCTTGCCTACTAGTGGTAAATGGTTGAGGTTATTACTGCTATTAATGTAAATAATTAAACAGTTTTATTTATTTATGTTTGTATGTATGTAAGTGTATCTGTTTGTATGTATGTGTGTGTCTTCTGTGTATGTAATGTAATTCTTGCTTTCCTTGACCAAAATTCTACTATAATTCTGATATTTCGTACTTGTACCTCTGGCTGACTTACAATGGCACAGCACTGGCAGATGAAAAGAATCATAAGGAATCTATCATCTCTTAAAACAACCTTACTGGCTTAGAAAAGAATTCAAGTTTATGTGCAGCATAATTGAAATACTGATTTAATATCGTTTATTTATGTCCACAAATTCAAATACGATACAAAAAGTGCATTCCTATATATTTTTACAATATAATCAAACTATAATTGTAATTGTGGGTACACTATACACACTAAAATTAAGAAATTAAATATGTATTACTAATATGTCTGTAAACTATAGTTTTTGCAGAACGTGGACCCTGTTAACGATTACTAAACCTGTGTTACAGGTGATTAGGTGATAGATAATAAATACATAGGAATAATAGAGATTGATAATTGCTTTACAGGAAACCATTAACCAATCCAGCGATGGTAAAACGCAGTACACATTCCAGTTCTGAATCAAAGATTGAGAACCCTGCAATAGATAGAAAAACAATGCATTCTTCTCACACACGTCAATATCTTGATGGAGAAGATATAGGGGAGAATGCTGTCGAATTCCACAGAGATAACAGAATTGAACTTTATCAGAAAATTGAGACTATGCTTCAAGGGTATGTTGATCATTTTAAAGTATAAAGTTTTAGAAGAGGTCTTTATTACAAATTATTTTCTTGTTTCTTTAGTTAAACCTTCCATTAACAATATGAAATAGATGCATCACTAAATTTTTATGAAATTGGCTCAACCAAGCTTTTTATGAACGTGGCGATGAATGGAACTAATTTGACCTTGTCGAATTTGAGTGCTTTGAATTTAACGGATACATATCAAGAAACAGTACCCATGATAAGAAAAAAAATGGATGTAGGATAAAAAATAGAAAATGAATTGTATAATGTGAAAATACTACTTACATTATAGACAGCGTTGGTTTTTTATCATCACAGGCATTACACTACTCTATGTTTTTATACTGTGGTATAACGAGATATGGAGTGTACTTAAGCCTCCTTAACGGTATTATTTCAATTAGCCACCGCGTCGTAAGTAATGATGTTTCTAATTAGCGGTTCTGAAGGTATTTCGAGTTCGCCAAGGCGTCATTTATTCTACTAAGAATTTATTAACACAATAAGACGGGTACAGTTCATTAACATTATTTTTATATTTAGACACGTCTATACGGTATGGAGAAGCATAATGACTTAATTTAATTTTTATTTTAGTTTTTTTTTGTTCTCGAATACGATTATTAATATCGATTTTATTTAAAGTCCAATAATATAAGATTTATTAAATTGACTAATTGTTTTATAAGTTAAAACGCAAACAATTACCGGATTATACAATTTTTCACCTATGCTATTAACGTGTGTTTTCACAACAATGCTTCCAATCCAATTAAGCCTTTCATTTGTAATTATTAAGCCTTATTAAGAACTATAAGAGCGTTCATCTGTATTAATAAGTGGCTTTTCATACTTGCAACACGACATAATTACATAAGTAGCTTTACTACGATTTCTTGTCGCTCATGTGAACGATTACCCCAAATACATTAGTAACGACTTTAGTAGACTATTAAATATCGCAGCCTTAAGCCAAAAACAAAGTTATGCACTTTTGTCGACCTGCGACTTTTTGTCGCATTCTAGTCGCATATGTGAAAGTACCCTTATTTATTTTGTATTAACGTTAGGTTCGGAGCAGACAGCCGACAATGTTTGTTGAAGACGCTCTGTTTGGTGGGACAAGCGCGTCGTGGACCGCAAGGGGCTTTCCTTCAAGAGCTCTTAAGAGCCGTCTTCTCGTAAGTGTTTCTGTTATGTTCAGGCAATAAGCGTTAATTCCTTTACGTTGACGTCTTAAAACATTTTACCCGAAAAATTATACGGCTTATATTGGGGGAATATTTTTACCCTATTTTAACGGGAATGGAAATCATTATTTTTATAGTATTAATTTACAGCTGTTTTTATAAGGCTAAAAAGTTCTTTACCATTCCTATAATTTTAGTAAGACTTTTTTTAAATGTTGACATTTCGGGTAATCGGGTAGTCAGTTAATCACAACCTTTATTATATGGCGTACGTATAAAATGAATGCACATAAAACATTTCATAAAAGTTACAAGTAACCTACGAATTTATGTATAGTATTTATGGTATGCAATGTATAGACAGATATATGTATAGTATGTTTACTACCACTACGCGGTCATTTGAACATAGCCTTATTTTCTTTAATGCATTTTTTCAGGCTACCAAAGAGCCGAGGTATTGATGGTGACTTCTACAAGGAGTATGACGAAGCATTCTCAGCGACTAATGACTGTGAAGAATTGTATCCTGGCTGCAACCAGCCCTTAAAATCTGCTCAACTTAATATATAGAAATACAGAGTACGTGTCTTTGTCACTGAAATCCTCCTAAACGGCTGGACCAATTCCAATAAAAAAATTGTGGGGGGTAATAGAGAGACCGGTTATGGTTTCGAACTACAGTTAGACCCGGCAGGTGGTGCTGATGTCGAAATACTTCTAGAGATCAGCCAAACTATTATAGTTACTGAAACGCTAACATAGTAAAATAATAAAAATCATTTATTACATCATAGGTACAAATTGACATTAAACAACAATAAATAAAAAGATATCTAAGTTGTGCTGATATTATGAGCATTTAATAAAAGTACATGAAAATTTAAACGCAGGTACCTGATATAGAAAACTAAAGGATAGACCAAATTATAAGAGACTAAATATGTGGTAGAACACAGTCTGCCCGGTCTTCTAGTTGATTATAATTTATCAAATATTACACCAGGAGGAGGAGTTCAAAAAGATGGCTAGGATTCGGTGATATGTCTTAACGCTCTAACTTGCTGTACAGAGGATTTTAGTCATCAATTCCACAAAATAGAGAGAAATAAACGTTATACTTGTGTATGTATTTCGTCTTCCTATGCTATCGTTGTAAAACACTTCAGAACAGGAGCGGAAATCCGTTCGGTTAATAGTGTCTCAGTTTAAGTTCTTCAAGCGCGCTCACTATGGAGTTTAACTACCGTTGATCTCTCTGTATTGTACCAATACTTACCGTGCTTATACCTCACTTTTATGTATATGAATTTAACATTTGTATGATTGTGTCGAAATCAAACGTCAAAGGTTCATGGGTTTGAATAGGTCTAGTTTATTATTAACTAGACGATGCCCGCGGCTCCGCCCGCGGAAAAGTCGATAAACAAAATATTGATTTTATCCCAAGGGAACCTAT
>LGAG01000102.1:311260-323443 GCA_001278395.1 Lerema accius
CTTAATTCTTATCCGCAATAGGAAAATTTGATATTAGACTGACTCAAGCAATATAAATGACTTAATAATAATATTGTACCACATAACCGTACTCTTGTTATTGATATAACAGAGAATGAGTACGCAGAAGTGGTAGTGGACTGGTCAGATAATGTCCAGAACTGACATTTGGGATAGATAAGTTCTAGAGTAGATATTACGTTTCGGCAGAAGCAGTGTGGACTGTCCACCAGCCTCATAGTCCAACGATGTTAAAAAAACATAGTAATGGCTGGATGGGATGAGCAATGGAGAGTTCTAGCAAGTTTTGGAAGAGACCTATGTAAGGCCTATACAAGCAGTAGATAAATAGAAGCTGATATGATAATGTTAATGTAAGTTATGACGCAGACGGAGTACGCAGTCATGTAGACATAGACAAGCTTAAGTTACAAGAAAGAGATACAATTATATACCTAATGTTAATAGGAATACTGCACAGTTTAGATAAAGTTGTCCTAGATACAATAAACGTTATACCTCCAGTACGTTCCTAAAATTTTATAACTCAAAATGGAATGACGTGACTTGAAATTCCTTTTTTGTTTTCCGCGCTCATTTCGGAGTAAAATAACCGTACAATTGACACAAAACATGTTAATTGTTGTTTCATTTATACACATTTGCGCCCACGTCCGTTCAACGGGACAGTAGTTGATTCCACGTTTCCCAAGTGACAACTTTACGTTCGATTTTTGAATCTCCCACTATCAATTTCCATTTTGTGTTCCAAATTAAACGTAATTAATGTCCACAGATTATCTATAGGTGCAATGAAGTTCTTAGTGATTTCTTTTTTATCTGTTGTGTGTATGGTGGTAAGTGACAAAGTATGTACGGATGATTCCTGTGTTCCAAACGATTTTGCCGAGATAAATGGTACGAGATCCAGGGTTTTGTCGAGAAGAAAAAGGTTTCTTATATTTCCGAGCGGCAGCTCGTTTCAATTAGGTAAATATGAAGTAACATTGGTATTGGAGTATGTTATTAGAATAACAATGTGTTTTGGAGAGATTAACTTTATCGAAACAAAAGAGCATCACTGAGTTGGACTTTATGCTTGTTAACTAAAATTTTCTGTACCTAATACTATTTTTTAACGACTTGCAAAGAAAAGGTCGAGGTTCTCAATTGGTCTGATTTTTTTTGTAGTTTACTTACGATTTTTTTCTTCTCGGATGGACATAATAATATGGATTATAATTATTGATGGACGAATTAGTGGTAAACCGGTATTGGATATTTGTAAACTAAAAGTTTTTAATCCACGAAAAGAACTTGTGTATTGAAAACGCGCGTCATCGCATCAGCGCGTTAAAATACTCGTGTAAAGCGCCTAACTTAGATCCTTACAACAACTTAGATTTTATTTTTGGGAAATAAAGAGCTGCCTCCAAAGAGGTTCTTTTTTATATGTCAGCAATAAAAAAAAATCACCATCGTCTCTATGAAGCTTTATAATCCTTCGATACAGGGAAAATGTTCGTGGGAACTAGCTTTCTATCGTTAGAGCGGCGCTAAGGCTTAACGCGCTTACATAACGATTAAGGTGTGGCGTTAACACATTATGTGGCTTGATAATAGTTAGCTGTTTGTGTCTCACTCTAACTTTACTGGTGTATTTTGGTACTCGTTTACTGTTACAATGCAGTTAATAAATTAGGAGTAAATGCGGTTAAAATAAATTGGGGTGTAGAGAATTTTGACCGAAATTTCGTCACTGTGGATTAGGGTATTGTATCTGTAGAAGTCAGTCGTTCCGTTGTAGAGCTTTAATTTTATATGATTTAACTTAATTTATGCATAACTTTCACTCATCAAATATCACTATGCAGCAAGAAAAGAACAAATTTCAACACGGTTTTCAAATTTTGACCTTACTACGCCAGGAGAAGTTACAGAGTTCTTTGCGTGTTTAAGAGATTATCTGGAAGTGACATAATAATTATGATTACTTTAGGTATATAATATGTTTTTAACATGCCTCAATTTTTTTTTAGAATTCAGGTTTTTTGTTTTTACTAATTACTGCTAGAATAACAAATACATTTGTTACAGTATTTTGTTGCCAGACAGCTGCATTAATACCTATCGGAGATATATTTCTATTCGGTAACACAGCCGCACTGGCGTGGAACCTACCCACTGACCCTGATTTCCTACTCATGTTCAAGAAGCATGATAAATTGGCCCAACGTAGAGGAGATAATATGAATGTTTACTATGTCGACGAGGCCGGAAAACTTGTGGCTAAGGTCCCTTATCGAAGGTAAAAAGTTTAGAAGCTACGTTTCAATATATCATACATAATTATAGCACGCTACTATACATATATATTACTTAACTGCGCCAAAGCTAAACCAAACGCTTGATGCATTTTAAACTCCACCTGATTATATAAATTATCATTGGATTCGCCTTCATTCTAGGACACAAAAGCTAAAAAAATCCGAATATAAAATATAATTATGATTATAACAGTCTGGTTTCTCAATATTTTTTACCTGTTTTTGTATAAAATAAAAAATATGGGGGCAATTACGTCAGGAGTTGAGAGAGAGAAGGGAATCGTATCCAGATCAAATCCAACGCATACATTTACCTAAGAACATAGGAAGATGACAACTAATCAGCTATATCAGCAGGCCTAGCTCCTTATGTTCATAATTTTTTTTTTAATTCCAGACCTAAAATAGTCAATCCAGCTTTTGCTAAAAGAAGCGTCGATTCAACCCTCTCGTTTAAGGAACGACTAAAAATGAATATAGACCGCAAAAAGATGCACCAAAATCAAATGAAGAACAATTTCTTGGAGAACCATCTGGATAAGAAGAGCATAGAGTTTCACAGAAGCAGTCGGGTTGGTTTGCTGGGGAAGATTGAAGGACTGATTACAGCGTGAGTTACTTTAGTATTAAATGTCATAAACAACGTACAAAATATACAATGGTATAAAGAAGTAATTAGCTTATAGAATATAGTTTTAAAAATTTCGATGAAAATTGAAAACATGGCTTTACTTTTGAAAAAATGCGTCGTTATGAAATTTCGAAAAATACTGATATAATAAGCAGTGCCATCTGTTTTTCTTGAATAGATATCACATAGACGTCCGACCGGGGTTTAGTGAAAGAAAATTTACATCTTTCTGTCATGATAATATCGAACATTGTCATTCATCTATTTGACATGAAAAGTTATAGTCGAATTTTCTCTTTACCTCTGTGACATAAATACCAATTATTATGGTCGAAAATCGACCACAAAGCTGGTTTTGTTCGAAGTTATTTCATCCACAAACCATCGTTTGTTACCACAAATACCAGGGGAGCATAACAATGTGAAGCATGAACCGCGCAAATAAAATGCCATAACACCTGTTTTAGTCTCGGAGGCAACGGACGACAGTGCGTTCTTCGGAAACTATGCGAAACTCGGTACAACGCCGAGGAACAAGGGGCATTCTTGCAGGAGCTTCTAAGAGTCGTATTCACGTAAGCATGTCTTTGTTACTTGCCATAAAATATTACCTACACAAGTATTGTGGTTTGAGATCATGAGTGTTTGTATGATTGAATAAGTAAAAAATCTGATACCTTGTAATACAAAAAGAAAAATCGTAATAGAAAGAAAGAGTATAGCCAATGCCACAACCACAATAAAAATAAATCCAATGACTTCCGATACGTTGAAATCCATCAAGTGTAAGCTGTAGAGTATGCCAAAGAAATAGACATACATACAGACGATTGAAAAACACTATACACGCCGAAATATGACAGTTTACGCGCGTATCATAGCGCGCGTGTTAGCGCGTATGCTGCAACGATTGTATACGCTCAGGAAAATACGCTAGTCTGAAACAGCACTTAAAAAAGCCCTTTTTTTTTCAGGTTACCAAAAGGCAACGAGTTTGAACTTGAAGAACACAAGGAGTACGATAAGGCTAGTTCACACTCCAGCGACTGTGCTGCCCTCTACCCCGACTGCGACGACCTCGCCCCAGTACAGTTATAAACATTGTCTTCGAGTAAATAAATTGTGCAAATTTAACTACAGTTATTTTTATTTACCGTCTGCAACTTTGTCTCTTTGAATTCTCTTTCAGGTATAATCGTAGACAGAAATGTCTTGAGATTTTTATTATAAAAGTAGATGTTTTTTTGTTTAATTTCTAAACAATGGTATTTAGTAAATCTCAAATTATTTAAGTTTCGTCCTTAAGTAAACAACAATGCCGTTGTTGTTTCTATGATAAATATTTGCTGTCTCGTCCGTACACTATAAAAAATAACTAAACTTTTTGTATCTTCACTCCGCATACGTTACTCATTCTTCTTTTTTAATATTCTATTTCTTTTGTAAACAATATCATTTGTAACTATAAAATTATTCACGTACGGTTCAATTACGAACCATTGATTACTTAATTAAATTGTACATGTAATAGCTTCAATGATATAATTATTTTAGACCATAAAATAAAATATTACTATTCTATTTCACCAAAATTCTCTTAGCGTTTCCGCTTTATAAAATCAAATGAGTTTAGCATCCCCTAACTCCATTTTGAAATATATGCAAACTTCGCTTCTTCAAGTATTCAGAGAGTAAACTTCTTAGAATATAGGGCGTAAGCATCTTTAAAATAAACTCGTTACAGCCCCGAACTTAGCTATTTATTTGAAGAGACCACAGATGTAAGAAAGTATAGAAAGGGCTTCGTGACTATTATCGTAACAATTAAAATCGGTTATATTTTCGTAGTTCTAAAATGAATTATTATTATGTAGTGTTTCAATCAATCTATAAAATGTAAGCAATAGACCTAATAAAATTAGTAAAATCTGAACTTAGTTTAAATTTTATTTAATTACGGGCCGACACATCTACAAATTAATTAATTTTTCGAGTGCATTAATGGCAATATTTTTTTTATATTTACTAAAAAGATAACGTACACACATACACTTAGGCATACAAATGAAAAAGTTTTAACAATTTAATTAAATCTACAAACAGTTTTAAACGGATAATAAATTAGACATGTGTAAACATTTTAACGAACTGAATACTTTTCTTGACAAGTGTACCATAATTGCATGTAAACAGGTGTATTCTATTTGTATTCCCCTACAAATTCGATACTCCGTAATGTGCTAATGAAAGTACATAGACACACAACAGTTATTAGTTGAAATTGCTGTTCTTTGAGTCCACGACATTGTCTTTGGACCTGTAAACAACATCAAGCATTCAAACAGTACACACGTCTTTGTTATAATAAGGTAAATCTATATTTTGACTTACCCTTAACCTATAGCTTAATTAACATTTAATTTTAATTATAATTGTTAATTTGTGATATATTGCAAGTATTGGGATGTAAGTACCTAAAGCTGAATTGAATTGAAAAGCGAAAAATATTTTTCGTTTTTCACTTTTTTGTTAGTTTTAATACATGAAGTTACTATCTCAGATTCTTAATAATCAGTTTTGATTTTTGAATTAAAATATATTTTATTTTATATAATAAAATTAGTCCAACGTTACAAGTTTAATATTGTAAGTAGAGAATTTATAAAAATGAAGATAGTTTCGCAACTTATTAGTAAACGCGCATTTTGTATTAACAGCTCTAAATAGTTATAAAATAACTCGATAAAATATGACTACCTGATAAATATATTTTACACTTAAGGTAAGGTGGGGTAAGACTAACACACGGGGCAAGACTAACACTGTCTATTATCTCGATACGTATAGCTTAAATACGAAATTCTTCCAGTCTGTAAGATAGAACAAACGTAAATGTTCATGGCTAAAACACACACATGTCGTTTCTTCTAGTGCATGTCGAGATAATAGACAGTGTTAGTCTTGCCCCGTGTGTTAGTCTTACCCCACCTTACCTTATACCTTTTCGCTTCCAGACAATTATGGCACTGAAATATGCCTTAAAGATTTTGTGCCTATTAGCATTCGGCACCGTTTGTTCTTGCGAGAGTACAAGTGGTGTTTTATCTACATCGGAAAACTTGGAAGGGTCCTCGAAAATTCTTTCGAGGAGAAAACGGTTCCTAGTGTTCCCCGACGGAAGTTCTTTCCAACTGGGTAAATATTTTATCTCAATGAGTAATTGTTCTTTACTCAAATTAATTACTATTCACTTCAATTAATTACTCCTCACTTCAGTTAATTGGATTGTTATCGGTGTGAATCGGAAAACATTTGTTTGATAAAATGTTACAGATAGGGAAATTAATTCGAAGTTGTTTTGATTAGATGATTTCAGTTAACGATTGTTTGTTTTGTTTTGAATTGTTTTATTTGCTTTATATATTTGTAATATAAGCAATAATCCATATGGTGCAATGGTTCGCATGCTAGATCACCGCTTAATGGTCCTGGGTTCAATTCCCAGGGAAGCGAAAATTTGAATGATGACTCTTAATTTTTCTTCTTGGATTTGGGCGCGCGTTTGTGTATTTCTGTGGTGTCCATGTCACCCATGATAAAATAATTGCATAATTCTGAATGTCATTGTATGATTCATATGTCTATGTACTCGGGAGGAAGTTACCTAATTATGATTCACTGACAACGCTTATCATCTTATGTGATATCACGATTACATAATATTATCAAAAGTTACCTAATTATGATTCATTGATAACGCTAATGATCTATTCTCAACAGTTACCTAATTATGATAAGCGTAATCAATGAATCATAATTAGGCAACTCTTGATAATATTATGTAATCGTAATATCACATAAGATGATTAGCGTTATCAGTGAATCATAATTAGGTAACTAGATAATATTATGTAGTCGTGATTTCACATGAGATCATTAGCGTTATCAATGAATCATAATTAGGTAACTCTTGATAATATTATGTAATCGTAATATCACATAAGATCATTAGCGTTATCAGTGAATCATAATTAGGTAACTCTAGATAATATTATGTAGTCGTGATTTCACATGAGATCATTAGCGTTATCAATGAATCATAATTAGGTAACTTTTGATAATATTATGTAATCATGATATCCCATGAGATCATTAGCGTCATCAATGAATCATAATTAGATAACTGTTGAGAATATTATGTAATCGTGATATCACAAGATTTGAGATAATTAGTGTTATCAATGAATCATAATTAGGTAACTGTTGAGAATATTATGTAATCGTGATATCACATGAGATCATTAGCGTTATTAATAAATCATAATTAGGTGACTCTTGATAATATTATAAAATCGTGATATCACATAAGATCATAAGCGTTATCAGTGAATCATAATTAGGTAACTCTAGATAATATTATGTAATCGTGATTTCACATGAGATCATTAGCGTTATCAATGAATCATAATTAGGTAACTTTTGATAATATTATGTAATCGTGATATCACAAGACATGAGATCATTAACGTTATCAATGAATCATAATTTGGGAACTCTTGATAATATTATGTAATCGTGATATTACATGAGATCATTAGCGTTATCAATGAATCATAATTAGGTAACTGTTGAGAATATTATGTAATTGTAATATCACAAGATTTGAGATAATTAGCGTTATCATTGAATCATAATTAGGTAACTGTTGAGAATATTATGTAATCGTGATATCACATGAGATCATTAGCGTTATCAATTCATAATTAGGTACCTCTTGATGATATTGTGTAATCGTGATATCACATGAGAGCATTACCATTATCAATGAATCATAATTAGGTAAATTTCTGTCGGTTATTTAAAATGTCGTTTCTTTAATATTTAGAGCTCTGTTTAACGTCAAGTTATAATAGCATTAGTGCGGTGATAAAATGTGAAGAGAAACTTTAGAAACCAAGGGAATTACTTATTTATAACAATTAGTAAATTTTAATGTTCATTTATGATGTAATCATGCTGAAAAGAAATTGAAACACAATGTACCTAATGACTATTTGTTTATGCAAAAAAAAATCAAGTAGATTTTTTGTATCTTTTTTAGTCTTTTGTACTCAAAATCATGGGTACCTTCAAATCGGTGATATAGTATGGTTTGGGAATACTGCAGCTCTTGCCTGGGAGCTACCAACAGATCCTAAACTCTTCTACTTCCTAAAAAGTCATGAGAAAGGGCTTCATGAGGCAGAGAACAGGGATGGAGCTTCAAAAAACGTTTATTATTTAGATGAAGATGGAAAAGTACTTTCAAAGAAACCTTACAGAAAGTGAGTTACTTACTTTTACTCACTTCTTTCTTTGTGCTGTCTTTTGTCTTTCTTCTTTTCTTTTTTTTGACGTGACCAAGAAGCTTTGTTTTCTGTAAAGTAAATTTCTTTCTGGTAATCTGCCTTGGAGCAGCGTGGCGGAGTATGCTCTAAAGCTCAAAAGAGCTTTACCTAAAAAGTTAAGACTGTTCAGTAGTGGGCCGTTAAACGGTTGACACAGATTTTTTTATCGGTTTTTATCTTCTTTATTTATTCCTTCTCTTCTTCTTTTCTGATGTACGTGGGCGTTATTTATTATTGTGACTTATTAGTTCGCTTATTTAAATAATAATTTGACGATTCATGTCCAAGATGAAATTCCCATTTCCTGAAAGCTCTATTAGTTTCGTGTGGCACCCATAATGCTGTTTGTTGATTTCATTAGCATCAAATCACACATTAGATTCTAAAATCAAATCTCCAACTAATTAGCTCAAAGCCAAAAGTTTCACATTCACGGAATTGTAAAATATGAAGCTAGTATCGTTGTACTATGCATACAATCTTGCGGCTGTAATCAGTAAAGTATTTACCCTACTGCACCAAAATGAGGGTAATGTTTTTCATTGTATCTATGTATGTCCATTTCGTGAGACGCTCTGTAGCCCAGACGGCTTCATGGATTCCATTATGTGAGGTGTTTTTTGCTTCGTCTCCTTGTATAGGATTATTATTATTTTTTATGGCGTCGCTTTAAAAAAATTTAAGTCATGTTTTTTTTTGTATCTAGTAATTCACTTCTTTAATAAAACCATAAATCTTAATATTAAATACGAAAATATTGTAGTCGTTTCTAGTGTTAAATTCTAATGTAATTACAGAAAATTTATTATTAATCCAGCATTCGCAAAACGAAGCGTAAGCGATGAAATACTCGTCAAGGAACTGAATCAACCTAACGTAAAACAAATGCATGAAAAACAGTTGAAAATAAATATTCTAAAGGATTTGGACAATGATAGCGCAGAGTTCCATAGAGAAGGCAGAGTGACCCTCTTTCCTAAGATAGAGAAAGTTATGGAAGGGTAAGTATAATAATTAAAACCTTATTATTGTCCCTTTAAGGGCCAAATTACTATGCGGATTTTTGACGACTTTTCTGTATTGCATTAATTATGTTTCTGGTATCAACAGTATGAATGTAATCAAAATTTAACCATAATTTATTGTTAATCAATTGATTTATAGACTCGGTCACGTTGACATTGCCACTTTCCAGCCTAGTACCTTTTTTGTCTATCAATGCGATTTTCCTCCTTTCTGTAATATTATTTTATTTGCAAGTCCAAAGGTGACTAGTAAAAAAGTATTTTTTTTTTCATTGTATAACTAAAGATTAGTTGGTTTAGATAGTAATTTATAAATTCAAATATAATATTTTTGGTTATACAATTTCTGAACTGTTGTCTCAGTTTAAGATACAGTCTTCATTTTTTTAGCCTTTACCTTATATTAAGTATTTTCTTTTAAACCTCAGATTGAAGCGGACAAAGAACTTAAAGTCCCGGAGTTTCTATTACAAAGTGTATTTGTGTGAACTCCGTAGAAACGTGTTTTTGTAAAGTAAAAGTACCGTTAGCTTTGTTTCTTGAGAAATAATCTGAAACCCTGCCTTGTTTATTCTTGCTTGAAAGTAGACTTGAAGAGTATTTTCCATTATTGATTCCCCTTATAGGGAACAAAAAGCTTCATTTTAATTTACGTGAAAGGGAACGATCCAACCGTTATAGGTTTTTCTGTCTTTACTTTTATTACTCACTTTCTTTAAAAACAAATATAAGTTACTAGGCGACGCCCGCTGCTATGTTCATGGAAAAAGGAAAAAAATATAAAAATAAAAAAAGATAAAAAATAATAAATAGTTTATAAAAGGATTAGATTCATCCAAAAATCCATTTTTAGAAAGACGACGGACGACAAGCTCTCTGCATGTGCTAAGTTTAATTCAAATTCTTTCGACCTTCGGTAACATTATAACTTAGTCTAACTTACATTGCATATATCACCAGTATTATAAGAGTGGTATTACAACAGGTTATTGTTAGTTTCAGCCTCGGCGAAATAATTTAATTTGCCTCCTGATTAAAAAACTTCGACTAATTCATTTGATGTCATCTTGACTTCAATAAAATTTAGCAATAAAAATACGGAGTAAACTCTTATCGGTGTATGTATCAATATTGAACCTAGGTTAGTTAGATCGAGCGTAAATTCAGACAATCTGTTTATAAACATCCATCAATACGGCTATAGAAGTCTATCAGTGAATTTAAACCGCCAAGCCGTAAGAAAGCCACGTACAGAAGTAAATTATTTATGACGAAGATAATACAGATTTTGTGACTGAACTTAAAAGCAAAGCATAATGTAGAGGAAGTTTAATTCGAGAACTTCACACATTGTAACCTGTCGTAACTTTAAACCGACTTCAGACACCCGACAGAGTGACGGACTTCTCACTTTGTAGAGAAATAAAAAAAAGCTTGACGACATTTTTAGTGTCTTTTAAAGAACAATATTCTGCTTTTACGCTCAACTCGTCTTTGTTTATTACATGAGTTGGGACTGTATCATCTGTATCGTTGAGGATATTACTTTTTGCGTCATTTTGTCGCATAACTGTCGTATTTAGTGATATAGAATAACCAATCAGTACGATAGACATTTTCTATAATCTATATATTTTAATACATGAATATTCTTTATATGATAGAGAGAAATAGTAAGGAGGTATTTTAAAAACAACCTAACATTAAAATAACTATAATAATTTATTCTAGGTTGGGATTGAACGGCAAAGAATGTGTGCAGCGTATGCTATGTGAATATGCTCAGAAAAAGAGTAATCAAGGAACATTCCTTCAAGAAATTTTAAAAGCTACCTTCACGTAAGTATTTACCTAATTTAGTATTTTTATCCATTAACTTTTCTGTTGGTTAGTTTGAAAATCTTTTTGGCACTAACCTAAAAGCTAAGTAAAAGCATAGAGGACTTAATTTTAAAAGGACACTAGCATTGGATTACGTAGAGGATACTAACAAAATGAAACATTCCATCTTTATAAATGACAATATTGCAAACAAGCAATTAAGTTCACATCATTTTATGTGTGAAAAGGATCGAGTGTTAAGCGTAGCGATCAACAGGGAAGATTAAAATGGCCATTGTAATTACTACTCAATAAGGAAGTCATTTCTCAGAAACGGTCTGAGTCCTGACCCAATTGTCTTACCCGGGACGAGTAAAAGGTATATAAGAATATTTTTGACAAATATTTTATCGAAGAAGAAAGTTTATTAAAAATTAATTATGTTTCTGAAGAGCAAGATTAAAATTGTGTGAAAATATTGAACACTGCTTAATGTTTTTTTTTTTACACCAAATTAGTTTCACAAATTGGTTTTCGTTGATAACGAATCACATCATATAACCAGAGTAATTAGTTTATTGTTACGTAATATTATGTAATTGAAGAGCTATGTAATGTGAAATAGTTTTCCAAAAATATAGTACTGAAAATGTGTACATATTATATACTCGTATATAAAATAGTCCATAAATATGAAGTGAATTGTGTAGTGGAAACATTAATATTGACAATTTTTCGTTTATCGTCTGAAGTCGGACACATCACTGAAATGTCAATAACTTCAATGAAATTGAACTGAAAAGAAGTAAAACTTAATTTCGCAGTATCGGATCGAATGGCTAATGAAATGTGATTATTACGATTGATACTGAGAAATTGCCGTTATTCTCCAGTAAAAACTAATTTTAAGGGTTAAGTTTCAAAGAAAATTTTGATACTTGTACGAAGGTTATAGTGGTTTATTGTGTTTTAGATTTTAGTTGAATGATTTA